>JANCMA020291351.1:0-12184 GCA_024336925.2 Zoanthus solanderi | reverse complement strand
AAACTAGTCGCACTTTACTCCGTATGTAGCATAATTTTCTAGCAGTAGACACATGTAGCCGGTGGCTACCTATTTTTATTTATAGCTTTCCAATTTGAAACGTTGCTCTTCTGAGCTGAGTAATCCACAGGTAGCCCAAGTTATATTTGTGACACTAACTTTGTATGGGATTTTACGTTTGTGCGAAATTATAATTTATATAATTTATATTTCGCCCTCCTTTTTTCTCCCAGCACCAGAAACCAACCCAAAACATAATGATGTCCAAATACAACAAGTCAAGGATATTGAGGTATTTCATAATTTTTGTTTCATTTTGAAAACGTTTCGAGCAGAAACGTAAAATTCCATACATTTATTTTAGAAATCAAAATATGTCAGTGTCACAAATATAGCTTGGGCTACTTGTGATGACGATGGTCAATTTATTGCGAGGGGAATATTGTTTGCAGTGATTTTTTTGTTTGAATTTACAACTCCAGCATGAGTATAAGCTACGTTTATATAATTAATGACGCTCTTTCTTCTTGCATAACTTTTATTGTGCAGTATTAAGACTATTAAATATATTAAATACAATTATTCGGGACTTAAAATAAATTTTACTTATTTTAAAATATACTTCAATTTTATAACTTTACTAAAACTTGCAGAATTTATTGTCTTAATTGTATTTTTTTTATATTTGAATGGTTAAAGTCTTGATGTACTAGAATTGTGCATAACTATTTTTTTTAACTTTTGGTCAGTTTTCATTTTTTTTTAAACTATGGAATGAAATAGAAGATAAAATCCACTGATTTCAAGATTCGTTGAAGATATGGCAAAGAATATACATCAGTGGAGGGGACTCATATCACGTTCGACCCAGGAGTGGGAAACTAGGAACGTTTAATGAAGGTGATGACTGAAGCATTTCTGAAAGAAAAGCAACCAACTCTGATTTAAAAAAAAAAAGATTGAAAATAAGCAACTTTGAAGAGAACAACGTTTAACATGGTCAGTCGCAGTAAGATTTCAACTTGGCTGATAGACAAGCTGTTCAGAATTCCTAATTACGCTTTACATTCCATATTAGTTTTTCTCTTTTAGTCTCAAACCGTTGAACACATCTAACAGTATTCAGAAATGACCAATGTTTCTTCTATTTGAAATCAACCTTGTCCATGAATCAGTCAGACTGACAGTACGTATTCAATCCAATCAGGGCTATGTATTGACCTCCTTGTGTGCTTCTTATATTTTTCAAAATCACTGTCCGTCCATCGAAAAAAAAACTAGGCGGCTTTAAATAGGTGAAATTTCTTTATACAGTTTAACAAGATTTTTGTATTGTATGTTTATGATTTCAAATCAGCTGATGTCAGCAGGAAGATTTGGTTTGTGCTAAAAGCCACTTGACTCCATCTGGGATTCCTTGAAAGTTCTCAACACATGCTGCATTTACCTAGTATAAAAGAAAATTACTTTTAGCGCCCATACAGTATTAGTGATTTCAAATTGGCCACTTAATCACGCATTTGAGAAGAAAGGAAACATCTAAACAGATCCTCTTGTACCCTACTTGGATCCTCATGTACCCTGCTCAGCAGAGGTCTCCTTATTTGTATCCTTCAAAGAATAGAAAGGAAACCTAAAAACGGATCTTCTTGTACCCTGCTTGGCAGTGGTCTCAATATTATTATCCTCCAGAGAGAAGAAAGAAAACCTTTACTCAGATTCTCGTGTACCCTACTTGTATCCTCATGTACCCTGCTCAGCAGAGGTCTCCTTATTTGTATCCTTCAAAGAAAAGAAAGGAAACCTAAAAACGGATCTTCTTGTACCCTGCTTGGCAGTGGTCTCAATATTATTATCCTCCAAAGAGAAGAAAGAAAACCTTTACTCGGATCCTCGTGTATCCTGCTTGGAAGATTATTCCTTATTTTTATACTCAAAGTAAAAGAAAGGGAACACTTAACGCATCTTTTTATAACCTGTCTGGCAGATGTCTTCTTATTTTAATCCTCTAGAAAAGGAAGAAAACATTTACTGAACAGAGATCTTTTGAACCCTGCTTGGCGAAGGTTTCTTTATTTGTATATGCTTTAAAGAAAAGAAAACAGTCTGCACGGATCTGCTTGTGTCTATATGGCAAAAGCTTCCTTATTTTTATTTTCCAAAGAGAAGAAAGGAAACATCTACACAATGGTGGTGATGGTGTTGAACCAAGAGGGTGATAATGGAGAAAATTGTTATGGTAGTGATGACGATGCCAGTGCTAGCGAATATTGATAACAATGATTGCCAAACGTTGTGATACAGTAGTAGTGGTGGTGATGATTTTGATTATTGGTGTTGGTGGTGAATGATAGTAATGGCAATGATGATGGATGTGATAGTAGTGATGATGACAATGATGGGTGATATTGTGACATCTTCCTGTCATTATTTCTTGACTCTGCCTTCTTAGACTTCCAAAAAGGAGTGTTCCTCAACATGTGGTCCAGTGGAAAACTGTTCAACGTTAGCCGACTGCATGCTAAAACCCTGCACCAGTTTGTACTTGTGTACGAGCTCCTATTTGCTGACAACACAGCCCTGGTTACTCACTCCATAAACGACCTACAGGCTCTGAAGATCGTATCAGTGCCACCTGCAACCGCTTCGGCCTCGTCGTAAGTTAGCCTTATGACCGAGATAATGTAACAAGACAATCAGGCCGAGCGCCCTGCAGATATCTGCGTGAACAACGGACTGCTCAAGAACACCAACACATTCAGATACCTGGGCTGCATTATACCCTCGTCGTCCCGAAAGGATGCTGACATAAATACCCACATCAGAAAAGCGTCCTTGGCATTTGGCAGTCTCTGCGACACTGTGTGGAACAACTTGAAACTCACTATCTGCAACAAGATGTCAGTATATTCTGCAGTTGTTCTCAGCACCCTTCTTTTCGAAACTGAAGCTTGGCCAACGTATGCTACCCAGAAAAGAAAGCCAAATAGCTTACACATGCACTGTATGCGCAAGATCCTCCACAGTTACTGGGGTGAGAAGGTGACTAACGTCAAGTTCCTTGCCCGTACTAAGATGTTTGGTCATATTATTTGCGGAATGAACAACAGGCATCTGTTAAAACGTCACCAGAAATGCTGCCACCAACCTGGTCCAGCCTCCAACCCATAACCCTTTAGGGTCGAAAGGAGCCGACGATGGTGATGGTGAATGATTTTGAATGATAGTGATGGATGTGATAGTAGTGATGATGATGACAATGATCGGTGATTTTCACTGATGGTGGTGATGATGAATGATGGTGTAAATGATGACTAATGGTGAAAATGATGAGGGAATGACTGTGATGACAATGGTAGCTGTGGTAGTAGTGATGATGTTCGATATTGGAAAATGACAGTGAATGATAGTGATGACAATAATGGTGGTGATGATGAATGATGGTGGCCGTGATAGTGATTGGTGGTGATGATTATGATGACAGTGATTGGTGATGAATGATGGTGGTGGTGGTGATGATGATGACAGTGGCCATGATGGAAGCAGTGGTGGTGATGATATTTTTTATATCGTTTACATACCTGCCAGGGTCTATTTAGCTTTCTCAGTTCCAGTAACTCAATGACATCTGAACATGACAATGAAAGAGTTGTTGCTTTTGGAACACAGCTGAGGATTAACAACGGAACTTTGGCAGCCGTCCAATTTTCATTCATCATTGCCTGCAGCTCCTTGTCTCCAAGTTTAACAGCTGCATTAAACAAAAGTGTAAATCAAAACTAAACTATAAAAATTAAAAAATTAAAATAAACTACAATTCTACTGCCTCCAACTGTATTTAAAGTCTTCTGACTGCACTCAGCATTTTATAGGCTGATGATAATCACATTAATTAAAAACGTTTGCTAAATATTTAAACATCATAAGAAACAAAAATATTTTTTTCCAAAATTAAACTAATTTATTGATTTGGTCCAATGAAGGTGGATAAATGTCAAGTACCGTACACTGTAGCTGTATTTTATGGATGTCCAAATCAACATTAAATCAAAGGGATCTCAGAGCCAGCTCATTCATGTAATGAACAATATTAATCAGTCTAATGATTAAATCAAATTTTTTCCAAATGTTTTAATACTAAATTGTATTACAAAGTAAGAAGAAGGCATTGTAGTGAACACAAAAACTATAATAACAAAAGGTCAACGTACGAGACTCGAACTAGGTCCGTGCACACGAAAGTCAAAAGTTCTACCATGGAGCCATGCTCGCATGACACTTTCACTTCCATCTACAGTCCACAATTTCCGTCCACAAATTTCGGTCAACAACCACTTCCGTCGACATTTCACCCCCACAATACTGAGTCATTGCTTGCGCATGCGCACGCATGAATGAGCTAAAAAGAAAGAAAGCTGACTAAGGCAATCATACCGTTTGCCTTATGAGCTGAAGCTTCCACTACATAAATGAAGGCATCAACTGATTTGCACAACTGTCTTACAGGATGTGCAACTTCCACTTTTGGATTCAATTCTTCTTCTTCATTCTGATGTGGTTTAGCCAACAGTTTACTGTTCCGTTCTCTACCATCTTGTGCTCTTTCCTCTCTTTCTTTCCTATGGAGGTAAATTTTAACAAAAGTTTATAGTTTTTTGTTTTTTTTTAAAAAAACAAGTTAACTTATCATTTATAACTATGAAATAATATTCTGTGCAGCAAAAAACATTTCAGTATGTCTATGAAAAAATTAATATGACATTTGAATGTTGTACGATACTTTATAAAATGACTATTGTGAAAATAACCCTTAATTTTAAAGTTCCGAACACTAATTCCAAACTAATTGAAAATCTTTCTGTGAAATTACTCCACCTCTATAAACATATATGTACTCATACCTTGTTGATGCATAAAGAGTTATCAAGTTCACCTCCAAGTTATCATACTTCAAGCAAACTCCTGAGCCAATGCCTTTTGTACAAAGTCAAACAAAATCATTAGCTTAATATGTAATTATTCTTTCAAACTAAGAGTAAACGTTTTAAGAAATAACAGCTTGCAGAATAATCATCAATCCAATTTTGATCTGGGTTTACCCCTTTAAACGGGAGTGGCTGGATTTACCTCACTCTAACAGCAATCTCTCCAACTCCCACTCTCCATCTCACTCGATTCAAGGCATCCTCCTTCTCCAAACCAACACTCAAGATTGCTCTCCTTCTCTGCTTGCGTATTCCATGTCTTCTTAGGTCGTCCTCACTTCCTCTTGAAATAGCATATGCATGCATACCTTTTTCTGTTAAAGTGCAATTTGCTTTAGCTCACCGCACACTAGGATTTTTTATTTGTGACTATTATTTAAGAATTATTTAACAATTATGTAAGGCTCAAAATGTTAAAAATTTTAAGAATCGCACGGCTCGAGAAAAAAAAAGATAATTCTTATAAAAAACTGTGTGTTTCATTTCAGTTGAGATTGCCACTCTAACCAGAGAGAATGGAAGAACGACCATTCAAGTACTGGGTTCCAAGGAGGTAGAACAACTGATCAAACAACATGATGCAGATACAAAGCAAGAGGAAGCTAAAAAACAAGCTGCATCAAAAAAATAAATCCTTTGAAATTTCATCCTGACTCTACAAAGTAACTCTTGTTTGTTCCATGTAAGGAGATTTATACTGACAGTATATTCTTTTTATTTTAATTTCTCAGTCGAATAAATACAACATTTTTGAAAGACGTGTTTCGGCATGCTTATGCCATCATCAGTTTAATAGAATGAATGAGTTATATTGGCGAAACCAGTCGCCATTTTTCTACAAGAATTAAAGAGCACACAATGAGCGATAAAAACTCACACATTTTTAAGCATTTTTCTGAATCTCCTTTTTGCAAACGTTTATACACACCTTCTTGTTTTACTATTCTAGATACAGCCAACAATCCCATTGATCTTAAACTTAAAGAAGCCTTACATATGAATAAGAATAAGCCCAACCTCAATAAACAAGTACATCACTTTAATACTTTATTTTTATAACTTCCGTTACATTACCTGTAATGCATAAGTCATTATTGTTAATAATTTATTCATCAACTAGCTTACAACTCATCTACTGTAACTCATTCATTCTATTAAACTGACGATGGCATAAGCATGCCGAAACATGTCTTTGAAAAACGTTGTTGTATTTATTCGAGTTATATCTTTTTTGCTACTATCAAGACATTTTGGAAACAATTTCTCAGTCCTTTCTCCAATGGTGACCCAAAAAAATTAATTGTTATTTCCCAACTGGCATTTGTAAAACACTGTCAATGATAAAATCTCTTAAGAGGAAAAGGTTGTTTTCGTTAACATAAAGCCAAATAAAGTTTTTTATTGGTAGCACACTGATAAGATTTGTAGTGTTCTGTAGCATTGTTATATTGTCTTCTCTCTTAACTATTCTGAACCAGGGTTGTCAAAATAAGTCAGCAACCAGTGCATTTCATCGGCTATTCTGAAAAAATGTGCCAGCTACTCTAAGTGCTTGTAGATTTATTTTCATGAGAATGAGAATGATCGAGTCTGCGATCAGAGTAAGATGTGTTTGTGGGGTCTCCCCCTTAGAACTCTCTTGGCAACTATGGCTACTCTAAATCTTTTTGACAACCCTGCCCTGATGTGAATTTTTAACTCATTCATTCTGAAGCAATGGATGAGTTATTATGGAGAGGTGGAAAATGGTATTAGCAGAAATCTGCATAGATGGATTATGCAATGTTAGCAGATAATTTCTTAAAGCAGAAGTGACATAAGAAATTGATTGAGTTTGAGCAACCAGTGACCATGTAGGCAACTTGCCATGACTAGCAGACAGGCCTCATTAAAGCACTTCCTGGATGATTTTATTAACAACATTGTTACCGAAAAATCGGATGTTGCATTTGACCAACCACTCAGAGGCCAGTATTCAATCACGTGACAGAAGTCAAAAAAATATGCTTCTTTCGACAGCCAACTTCAATGGCTTACCACATGTAGGCATTGCATGTTACTTACTTACTTACTTACTTACTTACGTACCTACTTACTTATCAACTTACTTATTTGCCTGCCTACTCAATTACTTATTTACTCACTCACTCACTCACTCACTTACTTACTTACTTACTAATAAACTTACGAGCTTATATTACTGATCAAATAAATTCCAGTCATAAGAGTACCAACTGAAATAACATCGAATATTCCTTATCTCGTGCTACAGGGTAACATAATGCCAGCGAGGCCGAAACCTCGTAGTCTCATACGTTTATCGGGGACTGCAGTACATGTACCTCGGTACAGCGAGTATGCCCCTCACGTGGACCTGTCAAAAGTGGACCTTTCAAAAATTGACAGTTACTGGGGACATCTCGTTTTTAAGGACCCGAAGGTTTGTGAATTAGTTTGAATTTATTTTTTTAATTTACCATTGTAATTCTAAATTTAATTCTAAGAGGTTCATAATAAGAGACCGATCCAAACTTGAGCAGGTAAATTCGGTCTCCACACAAGTTTTTTTTTTTTTGTCTGAATACATGAATTGGGTTAATAAAATAAATAAATTTGGATAGTACGTGCGTTTTGATTGGTCTACAAGTGTGTTTTCATAGCGCTATGAAGCAATAAAATGCGTGAGCAATGTGGTTTGACTGTCTCCGAGTTGTGAGAATATACAGTACGCGCTTCGTATAACGTCTTTCTCTTTGTTAACAATGAAAACAATAATTTTATAAAAGAAATAAAACATGTTGTCCGTGCCTCCATAGCCTGTTGAAAACCTCGGCAAAGTTTGAGAATTCTCGAGCAGGTGAAACTGAACCCTTGACAATATGTCTTGGGTTCAGTCACTGATCTGCTGTCAAATTTTCCCAAACGTTCGCCTCGGTTTTCACCATGCTATATATGAAGGCACGGAAAACATGTTTTATATTTTTTTTTACATGAAAACCTAATTTAGACCGGATAAATGTGGTTAATATATATGCCAGCTTGGCTACTCGTGCTTTGATTGGTTTTGAAATAGTAGATATGAGGCAATATTTATCTCCGAAACAGATTGAAAGTGCTGTTGGAATGTCCCATGAAATAATTCGATGACCAGTATGTTAATTTCTGTAAAATATTTGTACCTGTTTGCGACAAGTTATAGTATTCATTTATTTAAGTGTGTTGGATTTTCAAAAAAGAATGACAAAAAAGCTTAAAAACAAAATACAAATAATAATGGGATGTAAATACGGAGAATTCATCCATACTTTTATACTTTTTTTCTTTGATTCCTCTAGTTCTGTGTTACTCGACTAAGCAGGTAAATTTGAATTTTTTTTTCTTTTTACATATTCTTCAGTTGATGAAAAAACTGTTCCCAGCACCAGTCCCCGAGGAAAACAGAACATCGAGGGAAGATCTTAGTCAAGATAAGAATGACTTGGAAAGTTCTGTAGACAGTAGTGATGAAAATGAAGAAGAAGCCATCAAGGTGTGAAAAATCAGAAACACACTTCATTTTCATCGGAAACAAATTTATATACACTCAGGTTGAGAATGAGAGCGAACACGGGCTGAACCTTTGTTCCGGCAAATCCCCAGTGTTTTATTGAGTTAAGATACGTTGACAAAGTTCAAATTTCACGATTGCGTTCCAAGCAAAACTGAATTTCTATGGATTTAAAAACTGGCAAATATTTAAACTTCTGTATTAGTATTAACTTTTAAAGATATATTGCGTGAATCAGCAAGTTGGTTAAGTAATCAAGTCATCTCAAAGTAGACAATGACGTAAGATGCTCGGCCCAATCGTTATACAGCAACAATAATAATAATAATATCAATAGTGGTAATAGCAATAGTAATAGTGACAGAAATAGCAATAGCAATAGTAATAGCAATAATAAAAGTAATAATAAAAGTAATACTAATAGTAAGTAAAAGCAATAGCAACAGCAATAGTAATTATTAATATTATTATTACTATTATTTCTATCATTATGAAAATCACGACGGCAATGACAATGACAATCACAAGGACAATGGCAACTGCAATAACAGTGCTGATAAAGATAGCATTGGCAATAAAAATCACGACAACAATTTTGATGACAATGATAATGCACGGTAGATTCAATCAATGCAAATGTAAATGATATTCACGATGACAGAAGCAATGTCAATTTTAACGACAATGGCAACGGTATTGCAAAAGGCGTTGCTGACAGCAGTGATAAAAACAAAGGGAATGATAAAATGAGAATGAAGTTATTAGTAATAGTACGCATGCCAAGAGTTATGATTGAAATACGTTCAAGTATGATACACCGACCTTGGGAAGATATATAACAATTCATGATCAATCAAAAGGACTTGCGGTAGTAAACTTAATTTAGGTTTAAAAAAAACACTATAAATTACAATATACAGGTATTTAAAACAAAGAGAAAAAATAAAATACATGCATTAATTTTGAGTAGAAATGATATCTTATTTTAAATAGTTTTGCTATAAAATCAAGGTCCTTTACTTATCACGGTCGGCCAGGGTTTTTGGGTATACGATATTTTAAGGTATTCAATGTTAGGTATACGGTATTTTAATGCTGAAAATGGGGTAATTTGGGCTAATTTTGGGTATAAAGTATATCATGTGTTTTTTGAAATTATGGAATTTTACATGAATTTTAAATTATTTTAAAATATATTGGATGTTTCTTTTCGGGTATATATTGGTATTCCACTACCCCCCTGGCCGACCCTGACTTATAGTACCTTATGAAATAATTAGTTCTACTTAATGATTTTTCTTTTCAGCTTCTTGATGAAGAAATAGAGTTAATGGAAAAACATTATTACAGGCTGAAGGCACAAGAGAAGCATTACTTGAACAAAATGTAAGTAGATATAAAAGTACGACAAATCTCTCATCTTTATTCTAAGGGAATTATTCTGTATTGCAACGAGGATAAGCGAAGAAATTTGACGTTTCGACGTTATGTTTTTGAAAATTTGTAGCACAGTATCTCTTTTAAGTGTGACGTTTTGACGCCTTGCCTGAAGTCCTCAAGATTCTTAAACGAGATAATGTGCTACAGTTTTGTTAGGAACGTGATGTCCAGCAAGGCCTCGAAACGTCAGTCGCTTATTGTAAAAAATCATTGTAAAATGTTCAAATATGGGCTCACTTGCTACTTATTATTCGGTTAGTCAGAAACATTTTTTAGATTGCTACCTAGTTTCTTACTAAAATTAATATTATTCCTGGTATTTTTATAAAGAAAACTGGGTTCTTGCACTTCGCAGAGAACCAAGATTCATCACCAGTCTAACTGACAACGAGGGACATTTTAGAATGGCCTGATGATAGTGAATGAGTTTGTGTCAGCTTGTATGAAAACCTAGATAGCACAAGTTAGCAGACTGCAAAACAGTCTAAAGGATTTCATCAAATGGGAGACTGGGAAGAGGAAATGGACGCGCGGACGGGAGCTAAAAGGAATTGGGAGGAATTTTCCATTCATCAGGAAACGCAAAATTCCCATTGGTCAGCTTTTTTGACAGGAGCTGTCAATCACGCGCTACAATACATCATAAGCAGTAGCTTGTAAATTCAACATAGCGATGGCGTGCATGTGGTGTGCTTGTTGATAATTATGTTGGAATTATATAAATAGACTGTTTGGCACGCACGTTGTGCACAGTTCTGTAAGAAATCAAGGGAAAATGACATAACCAGAAATAAAGACTGAGGTAGCCTTAGATATATTCATAATGTTATAGACCTAAGGGTACACAAGAATAGTTTTGTGAAAAAATCTTTATCCAAACAAATGATACAGAAAAGCATAGTACTTGTGTTTCTGAGGAAATTGGACAAAGAATTTATGGTTAACAATAACAACAACAACAACAACAACAACTTTATTTGCATTTCAATTTGTACATATTTTGGTTTAATTTAACAATATTTAATTTATATGATTATGCTATGTATGTGTTGAATTTTATTAAATAAAGTGGGTATGTAAAGATATACCAAGAGTCTAAATGAACCGTTAGGTTTTCGTGTTATAGACTCTAGATATTTTTTGTGTTATAGACTCTAGGAAGGCTGATTAACGGTCATGCTTCCCAGCAGTTATTAGTAACTTGGATCCACGATATCTTCTCTCAGGAATTGTTTGTATAGAGTCAGTGTTTAATTGCATTGTTTGGTAGATATGTTTTCAAATGTTTAAACTCAAATTTTGTCTTGCTTTGCTCATTTGCTACCTTGAGTTGTATGCTAACGAGGCAGATTGTTAATCATGACATCAAACCTTAATGGCCTATAAGCGTTTGTGTTGTTGTTTCAAGATGCCACATAAAGTAATGAAACAGTGACTGCCATGGAAATGAAGTATACTATTCTGTTACTAGTCTTGCTCACATTTTGTCATTTCAACTTTAAAACTGCATGGAGATTGAAAAATGATTCTAATAAGTTTACCATCTTTATTCAGTCCTCATGGAACAATCAGAAATCGCAAAGCAGAAGTGTATAATCGGTTTTTACAACTGGGGCAAATATAGTGCCAGATTAAAAAGATAACAAGGCCTCGATAAAAAGTAAATAGAATTATGTTATATGAATGAAGAAACCTTGAGGAAGTACTTTTTCTTTTATAGAACGCAATGTGAGAAGGAGCTAAATTCAAAAATTCATGAAATGCAACAAAACAGGTATTGCTTAATTATCATTATTCACATGCCTACAAGATGAATGCACTTTTAATTATAGCTAAAATATGAGCATTAAACAGCTATTTTGATGAATAATTTCAATTTTAAAATGAATAGAGTTTTAAAAAACATATGTTTTAGAAAGCTAATCAAAACAGCAAAACAAGCTAGGCTAAATCCTTTTTGATCCAAGTGGCCCATTGAGTCAGTTGCTTATCTAAACTCAGTAGTTTATCTTTGTCAAGTTTCGTTTGTCTGTTCAGGGAAGGAAGCTCTTAACTATCCGCATCCTTTGAACAAAGATAGTTACAGTGTTAGCTTAAAAGCTAATTCCTTTACGAGCCTAGTGGCCCATGGAGTGGGCGCTTATCTCCGGTTTCTGTAGTGTTAAGTGGATGAGAGTCTTTGACTCCCCCTGGATGGGACACTAATCCATCG
>JANCMA020291246.1:0-12184 GCA_024336925.2 Zoanthus solanderi | reverse complement strand
GATAAATCGTACTCTTTGAACTTTTGTAAAGTGCTAGGGTTGTCATGAACCTCTTGAATAAATGATGCATATTCTCTCTTGACAGCATCAACATTAGCTTCGGGACTCCTTCTGGAATCTATCAGGCAACTCAACAGCCGTTCAAACAGCTTCACAGGAGTACTAGTGGAACTACCCATCACACATGGATCTAGACATCTTAGAAAGCGCACCACTGGAAACTTTAGTGGACATTTTTCTAGCAGCTTAGCACACGTACGTACAAGTTAGGAATGCTTTGCAATCGCAAATTTTGCGACAATAATTCACATTTTATAGTTTTTATGGTACTCTGCTTTTGCAATACTCTAGTTTGAAGATTGTTAGACAAGAAATAAGGAGTTTTTAAGGAGTTTTTGCTGAAATTTGTAAATTTAAGGAGTTTTTAAGCGCCCTTAAAAATGTAAATTAAATCTAAGGAGTTTTTAAGGAGTTTAAGGAGTAGCACGAACCCTGATAATAATAGTATAATTTTATAAGGAATACATCAAATGGTCTACTTGTATGTTTACAAATAATTATGTTATTTAAAAAAGCTATGTTATGCTATTTTAGCATTTTTTTAAAATCCCAAATATGTCTTGCTCTCAACTGAATTCCAAAAATAATAGCTCAGTTTTGTTATTTAAGACTATATTATGACATTCATTCTGTTTCCTGTCATTTGTTGCTACGGTTGGCAAGGATGGAAATGGATTGAAACTTGAAACTAAACTTTTCAAGTTTTGATGGTACATGTATCTCATTAAAAAAATACCTGAAAAAACTTATTATGGGTTGGCTTTTAAAAACATTTCATAAGATATTCATCTCTCACAGTTTATCAGGAACATTTTGTGTATAAATAAAAACACTAACGATTTTAGCACAAAATTGACCCAAAACAACAAAACCGTCATGACAAAACCCCTTTAAAAGAGACCTGAACTCTAAAATTGACTTTTCATTGTTTGAACATTCAGGCATAGTAGAACAACTTTGTGAAGTTTTTTTAAGCTGTTAGCCGAGCAGTTCAAAAAAATTTGAAGTTTTGTGACGAATCGACAAGATTTGATCGGCGGCACAATATGTGATGTTAGCGGTTGTTTATGACGTAGGTTACGATACTAGAATGATTAATACGAGGAAAAACATGGTTACTGTGCGGCTTTTGGCTGCTATAAAAGAAAACTACTTCACAAGACATAGATCGCCCACAAAGTATCAAGATTTCGAAGCACACTGCCATATTTAAGCTCTGAATATCTTAACCTACGTCATACCATACCGCTGACAATCTCATTTGCGACCACGGAACCAAATCTTTTCTAGAGTTTTCTTAGTTTCTATATTTAATTTTTAATTTGACTTTAATTTAAAAAAACCTTCACAGAGTTAATCTACTATACCAATAGATTCAAACAAAAATAGGTTAGTTATAGCATTCAGTTCTCCTTTAAACACACAAGAGACTGGGAAAGGACGACCCTCTATCACCCAGAGAAATAAGGTGCCTCCTGGTTTAAGTTCTTGAAACTTAAGAACTCTTTAAAATTTTTTAAGGACCAAATGTTAGAGATTAAATACAGTGTATTGGTTTGCAATAATTACTTTTCAATCTAATCAACAAGACTGAAGTCCCAGACTGAGTGTGTGTATATTATCATATGAAAATATCAGAACTCTAAACATATAATGCAACCATTTCCAAATTGAAATATTATCTTTGTAAGAGAAACAGATGACTTACTACACAGATGCACCTATCAAAATTAATAAGTAGATAGAGAAAATTCAAACAAAGAGGAAAGAAAAGCACATAAACATATTAACATTGACCAAGAATCAAAAGATAGAGAGAGTACCTGACTACCGTTGTGGCAGAATAAGATTCACTACTAATTGTATCTAACTGTATATACTGTAGTAGTAATCAATTTCTTGAATGCATACCCTGCCAAAAGTTACTTTAGCATTGGTATGATCTCCAGCATTCCAGTAAGCTTCTCCTGTCTCACACAGCAGATTGGCATTGCCGTATAGATGCTGCAATAAAGTTAGTTTTCTCATCAAAAGAGATCAGCTACTCTCAAAAAAAAATAAAAAACGACTAAGTGTTCTCACTCATCCATTTAAAACCACAATCATTATATTTACAATTATGCCATCTGGAGCTCAAGTAAGGATTGTTTTGAGAATAAAAATTCTTTTCGTTTCAAAAGGGGTTCTCAACACACTCCCAACTGACTATATATGTCCCTTTCATGATGTTAGTTGGTGAAGTAGAACAAACATTTGGTTGAAATGTTGAACCATAAGCAAGTACTAAATTTGTTCTTAATGATAACTATGTATTGTTATGAAGACATCTATTTTTGACATGTTTACACTTGTTTGGTATTTTAATACTGCACAGCAAGAATTGAAGACTCAGACCTCATGCATTTTGTTTGTTGCAATTCTTTCAGTTAAAATACAGTATCATTCTCAAAATTATCATCATCATTCGCATTATAAGTGTCGATTTTCCACGCTTCCATGGGTTAGATGGGTTTCTTGATGGCTACTGTATCTTTCACTCAGATCCAATCTGTGCCAGATCACGATCAATCTTTGGAGATCTTAAATCACTATTCATGACTTGGTGACAAGTCTTTCGAGGTCCACCTTTTTTTTTTTGTTTCCCCTCAAGCTCTATATCTCTGCATTTCTTCATCACTCTATCAACACTGCATCTCTCTACATGGGCAAATCACCTCCATCTACCTCTTCTAATGCAGTTCCTAACGCTATCATGCAAGGCCAAAACACTCCCTCGGCTTCCTATCCTTCATTTCACATCCATCTTATCATTTTCATATCATTAACATTCAACCTCGATAAGTCAGTTTTTTCTCTGCCCAAGTTTCACTGCCATACAGCATGACACTTCTAACACATGCCTGGTACACCCTACCCTTTGAGTGAAGGAAGAAACCCCTATATCCTGCAACCACACTCTCTTCAGCTTGAGAACTAACAGTTCTGTTGCGTTTATTTTCTATGTAGTAAAATCTAATAATGAAAATATGGTCTTTGGTCTGTGTATGTTGACAGGTTATTTAAAAAATACTGTACTGTAGTCTTAATTTGCAAATTGTCTAAATAGCAATAAATTACACACTTATTTTAAGAATAATAAGAACAGTTTTCAATATTACATGTTTTAGGAGAGCGACTCCCATTGTTAGTGTGTGTGTGTATTGTAAAACAATTTGTTATAGTGCAACGGGGCGAAGGGAGCCCTGAAACACAGACCAAATGTCACATTTATAAACACCTCAGGCATTCAAATGGAAAATGTAGTAAGCATAAATTTTAAATTCTTATAAATGCTACCATGGGCATGATGATGATGAGGTCCTTTACATTATTATATATTAAGGTAATAAAACAGCATCGCGCGCGTTTCTAGACAATAATAGAAAACGCTATGACGTAGGAGAACACGAGAAAAGTGTTGAGGGCAAACGAGGCAAAGCCAAGTTTTCTCTCTGCTTTTCGAGTGTTCTACACGTCATAGCGTTTTATATTATTGTCTAGAAACACAAGTGATGCTGTTTTATTACTTTTAGAAAGTAATCTCAATTCCATCCTTCCACGTTCAGCTACATAAAATAGATTTGTAGCCAATCAGAGCGAGCGTTATTAATTTCCTTTTTCAAGATTATTTTCTAATTATCATTATAATGGAGTTGAGTTTCTTTAACCACGATTACATTTATAAGCTAAGCTAACCTGCATTGTAACATCACTCTGATAGAGGGAGTCGCACTCAATAAAAACATTTGCTGTTAGGTCATACCAATTTAATTTTTTAAGCAGAATTTTTTTTTTTTGAAAATTTCAAGGTCATTCTTTCTGCATAGCTGAAATAGGCAAGCTATAAAAACAACTGTTTGAAAGTCAGCTACTTGACGACACAGTATTTGGAATCACAACTACATTGTTATTTTAAAATTAATGAGCCAATTGTTGCGATGATAACTACTGTTGCTCAGTTTATTATAAATCAAATCTTGTAAATTGTGTTTTACTTATTAATTATCAATCAAGGCCGAGTTGTTCAAAGGTTGGTTAAATTTAACCGTGGGATAAGCAAAAATTACAGCAACGATTGCTTCTCAAATGAAATTATTACAGTTCTTATAAATTACTGTTAAGACTTTCCCACGAAAATACTTGTAAATCTCAAATTTACTGTTTAAATCTGTCTCCGTAACATTGGACACAGGACCATAGGTTAAACATTTAACCTTGGGTTTGTGCTAATCGGCTTTTGATCAACAGGACCCTGATGTATAGTAGGAAACAAGACCATGGGTTAAACATTTAACCTTGGGTTTGTGCTAATCGGCTTTTGATCAACAGGACCCTGATGTATAGTAGAAAACAAGACCATGGGTTAAACATTTAACCTTGGGTTAGTGCTAATCGGCTTTTGATCAACTGGACCCTGGTATTTTAATACCTGACTTTCCAAGGTCTTGAAAATTTGAGCTGCTTCTGTTGTTAAGAAAACAAAGTAATTTAGAGATTCCTAAATATTACTATCATACAAAAGATTGAGTGAGAAAAAACAAACTTCCTTCCTCAGTGTTAGAAAACCAAGATGTAAGAGTAAGAAGAAACTTGTAGTAACTAGAAAATCTAAATGTGTCTAAAGTAGAAAGAGTATGTATGAATACAATTTTTTTCATATATGTAGGCCTATTAAGTGTTAACAAAGGAGCTGCATCTACACCATCTAAATCATCCCAATTGTGGGAAAATTCAAGAGGATAAATGAATCCAAATTATTTGGGATGATTCAGCCGACAGATAAACATGAAGTGATTTGTCATCCGAATGCATGTGCCAAACTCTGTTTGTAGATATCAAGTGTACTGTGATCATCTTGTGCCAGCCATTACTTTTATGTATTCAGTAAGGGAGGTAATGGGCTACTTGAATATAATTTTGTTTTCATGATAAATCACTATGGATTTCAGAAAATAAATTTTGAAAATTGTGTAACTTTGACCCGTTACCAGCCATCACGACACTATGCAATATTGTGCTGCATAAAAAACTTAAAACCTACTCAACTGAAATGTAAAACTGGCATCACATTAATGCAGGGCTAGTTAAAGAATATGAAAAGTTTCATTTAGCTAAATTTATTAGGAAACAGAGACTTTGGTATTTCAAACTTGATGTATTTTACACCCCATTTGAGGTTTCCCGAGAGCAAAAACAAGGGGTAATCAATCTCTGAAAGCAAAAGTCAGAAAATGTTTCAAATAGCATCAATTGCATTCATATCAGATACACATCAAATACTGAAAATATCTGCTGAATCGGCCGCCCAGCATCTTTTGGCCCTACCCAGTTTTCTCAGACAACGCCTCTTTTAAGCGACTTTTTGTTCCAATTTTCTGATTTAACCATCCAGTAGCCACATGATTTGGTAGAGCAACTTTTATTAAAACTGTAATGTTCAGTGGAATCTAAACTTGGAAAGAGGCATAAACTGAAATCCAAGAAAAGTACATATACAATATGATTTACCACTTCACCAGCAAATAAGAAACAAAGTAAAGCTCGTAATCTGGCACTTGCCTACTGTAACTACTTCCTTATACAAAGTCCGTATGTTTTCATGCACAACTATAAAAGTGATCTAGTTTTTATAAACGAGAAGAGCCATGACCTACTTGCATGTTTACCAGCTGCACAAAGTGCATGACCTCTGATCCACGGAGATAACCTGAGAATGTAAATAACAATATTGAAAGTTGGGTCTAATTTTAACAAAATCAGAAAATGTTGTCAATCAAAATTAATCTTTCACTGATACCTCACTTTATCCATCCATGCACCACTCCAATACATTCAGTAGCTATTGCACAGTACATACATAAAAATATGAATAATAACACAAACAAAAGCTCTAACCACTCAATATTTGTTGATCCTCCAAGCTGTGATGTCATCAACGGGGTGACGTCACTAGCTGTCACGCCAAGTGCTATTAATCCAGCAGCTGCATCTAGAGCCAGCGGACAAGCCCTATGACAAATTTATTTGATAAATTTTTGCGGGCAAAATGAACACAATGGAACTGAAACTTGTTAAAATTAACAGAATTCTCATGCAGTACCTTCACATGTGAGAGAAACCAAAATTTTCATTTATCAAATATTTATCCGAACACATCAAAGTAAATATCCCAAGCTAGGAACATCGTTGAGAGACTTTTTATACAGAGATTAAGGCCCTCGTTAAACAAACAAGTCAAACCTTTTATTGCCCAACTTTTCCCAAGGGGAACCACTTAAACGCATAAAAATTCCTAGTTTCACATTGTGCTTTCTCTGAAGATGACTTAGAAGTCGTAAACGTTCATTTTGTCATTGTAAATATTAAAAAATATATTAATTTCACTTTTACACACTGGATTCACGTAAAATGCTGAGATATTATTAAAAACAGTTTCGTCCATTACGGACCTCTTCAGTTTAAGCATATATACTTTATGCAATAACTATATTTAGAGTCCTAGGGGTCCAGAGACTTGGTAAAAGCTGGTATAGATGCCTAGGTTCATAAGTTTGGTGTGTAGCTGCTTGTCCCACCATATCATAAATAGTTGTGCTAGGACATCGTGCAAAGAATGTGTAAGAGGTATGTAGACGACGTGAACACGGTAATGAATGCAACAAAGCCAGGCCTGAGGTATGACGGCACTGGACTGGTATCTAGCAGGAACTCCATTGAAGAAGATCAGACACTGGAGGCAGATAAGAGAACTATGAGGTTATTCAAGGCTGTAGCAGACAGTATCCACGACTCAATGAAGATGGAGGTAGACTGTCCATAACGACATGAGGACCGGAAAATGCCAATCCTAGACCTTAAAGTCTGGATAGAAAGAAGGGAGCAGCCAGGACCATACGTGGTAATGCATGAATTCTACAGCAAAGAAGTAGCATCGAAATCAATGGTCAATGCGAGATCTGCTCTCCCGTGGAAGGACAAGAGGACGATCATGACCCAGGAAGTACTACGAATACTGTTAACTGCAGCACAAGGCTCCCATGGGAGGTCACTATTGGGCATGTTAACAACATGATGCTCAGGATGCAGTTTTCAGGGTATGACAGTAGGTTCCGGGGAGAGGTTGTTAAGTCGGCAATGAAGGCCTACGAAACTATCGAGAACCGGGATATAACAGGAGAACAACCTATGTACCGACCAAGACAATGGAAGTGTGAGGAGAGAGCCAAATTGAAGAGGGAGAAAAGGGAATCATGGTATAATAGGGGAGGTATTGAGAGTGTGATCTTCGTACCAGAAACACCACACTCAGGGCTGAAACGGAGATACGAGAGAGAGGTCAAGAGAACAGAGCTGAGGATCAAAATAGTGGAAAGAGCAGGCACCACCCTCAAACGCCACTTGCAAAAGTCGGACCCGTTCAGAAAGGGAAGATGTACAAGAGAAGACTGCATGGTGTGCAGGAGCGAGGGCAGGGGGAGGTGCAACGCCACTGGAGTGACATATGAGCTGGTTTGTGAGCAGTGCCATGACAAATACATCGGAGAGACGGCCAGGAGTGCATACAGTAGGGGAAAAGAGCATACAGAGGCGAGAGAGAGAAACGACGAATCGTCAGTGATGTGTAGACACGCGTACGAAAAACATGAAGGCAACATGCCAGGTTTTAAAATGAACGTGACTGGAGTCTATAGGAATGATGCCCTAATGAGGCAGATCACTGAATCGGTACGCATGAACAAGGTTCCCCCGGGAAAGCTCATAAACAACAAATCTGAATGGAACCATATTAATATGCCAAGAGCGAGTATAATAGCAATATAAGTTAGAATACACATATATAATTTTAATTATATTTATTTATTTTATTTATTCATTCATACATTATCGTTTGAATACACATATATAATTTTAGTTATATTTATTTATTTTCATTTATTTATTCATACATTATCCTTTCCTTGTAGTTATGCAGACTATACCGGCTTATACCAAGTCTCTGGACCCCTAGGACTCTAAATATAGTTATTGCATGAAGTATATATGCTTAAACTGAAGAGGTCCGTAATGGACGAAACTGTTTTTAATAATATCTCAGCATTTTACGTGAGTCCAGTGTGTAAAAGTGAAATTAATATATTTTTTAATATTTACAATGACATTTAGCAAAGCTTTTATGGCTGAATCGAAAATTTTACTCACAAAACGTTCATTTTAACTTTAACTTTTTATATTTCATAGCCTTTTATAAATAATATACCAAATTTTTAGCGAAATTAATATATTACAAATTATTATTCAATAAAACTCCTTAGGATAAATTGCTTAGTTTATTTGGTATTATTTAGATGAGGTCATACATACTGACAATGCTGCAATAAATACACACCTCAGTACTTCCTTGTAACAAGACACTGCAGATCTGAAAGGATTTAGTTAAGCAATCAAATAAAAACTCTTGTCACTACAGATTTGTACTACTGTACCAACTGGTATTCTTTTCACTTTAATATACATACAGTACACTGTAAGCTACTGTAAATTAAACTGAATACCATTTACAGTACTAACACTACTTAGACTGTAGTTCTTGATCAAACTGAACTTCAAAGGTGTGTGACTAAATTTAATCTTAACCTACCCTTTTTGTGCAAAAAACGGTCATATACAGTAAAGACCGTCTTAACCAAACAACTCTACCATCATGAAGATACTGGAATGAATTCTTCCGCTTAGTTTCTTCTTCAAAGAAGTAAAATTATTAATGGCCTTATTTTCATCTGGACCAAGACGTTCTACTGAAACCAATAGTACCAACTTGACTTACAGTACAAGGTCCACCAGTAATACTATGCAACTAATTCTTCTTCTGCCAATGACATAAAACTCTAAACCAGTATATGCATACAACACAGAATATGTGTCGGCTTCATTACCCTAAACAAAATTTGTCAGCACCTTCAGCCTTATAAGGATTCCCAAATAGAATGCAATTGTAGCAATTATTCTTATGTTGGACAAACTGGTCACACTATTGCATGTAGAATAAAAGAACAACATAAAAGGTAGACACACTATGGGCATCATCATCTTTCTGCAACTGCAAAACATGTTCACTCTAACCCTGACTATCAAATAAACTTTAAAAAAATTCAAGTTCTCACAAAAACACGAAAATATATACAGTACCTATATAAACTAGTTAAAGAAGCCATTGAAAATCAAAAAAGTCCCAACAATATTTTAATAGTAAATGTCATAAAAGGAATGCTGCGTCGGTGTTTATACAGAAACAGTTTTATAAATTGATAAGTTTCTACACCGTAGTTATAAGAATTTTTGAACTGACGTTTCGGACTGTAGTCCTTCGTCAGAGTGAATGCATGAGAGATAAATAAAGAGATGTTTATATTGTGATGCAAAGCAAGATAACACAATGAGATAGGTATGTAAAAAACAAAAGGAAATAAGTGAGAGATGTGTGAAAAAAAATGTTAAAAAGACAAAAAGATTCGGGGACAACACAAGGTTAATAGAATGTGAAACGTTCATTTATCCCACGGCCCAAAAGTGTGATTAAGTCACATTTCTTTAGTTTTGCAACACTCATTGCTGTTGATGACAGATAGACCGAATGCAACAAACTTAGAAATGGAAAAAATAGAAGAATTAAAATGCTGAGAGACAGATTTAGATAGAATATTCTTTTCCTTCTTAATCTAAAAAAATAAATTACAGTCATATAACTAGAACAACCTCTCGCTTTAAACTATATGAGAAAACATTCTCTGAGTATGCTGTTTATGTCTAAAAAGAATTGCAATATAAAATGACTAGTGTTTAACTAGAAAACTGCAAAGTTAACTTACAGTAGACATCAGACATTTCCTAATTTGCCCAATATTTAGAATTAATATGTATTTATCTCTTTCTTTTCAAATAATGTAAAACCTAAATACAGATTTACTAATATTCTTTTTCTTTAATTGTAACTGTGAAATGTAAAATAAAGTCTTGTCTTGTCTTGTGCTTTTTATATATGAAGATACAGTAACTTAAAAGTCATATTGTTCATAATTATTGTGTGTTGAGTATATAACCTTACCTTTCCAATCCAGTTCTCTGATACAGTTTTCCTAGGGCCATGTTTACCTTGGGTGATCTTTGCTTTTGTGGTAGTCCTTCAAGCTAAGGAGTATTATCAATAGTATTGTATTTACAAGCTTTTAGGTATACTTTCTGGGGTCAAAATTTGAGTTGAAAAAAGTATCGCAACTTACATACTGTATGCCGGTCAAATCAACTCCTTTGAGAATGATAATCTAACCAGAAGCTAACATAAAATATGGTTTGTTTTTCATGTATGATTAACTATCAAGCAGTTAAGAGTTTAACAGAGAGTAAATATTATGTACTTAATTAAATTGAGGCTGTTGAATGTGTTAAAGGATGGAATTAAAGCAATGCTTTGACTTCAAGTCATCACATTGTGTTCTTGGAGCATTATAATTATAAACTTGCTATAGTTTGCATAACTGTTCCTTTAAGGAGCAGGAAGGTTATCCTGCCATTCAGTCTATCGATCACCTTAGAACTTATTCACAAGCATTATTTATATCCTAATATATTCTAAACAAATCCAAACTCTTTGGTCCTTCAATAAACGAGGCATATTTATAATATACCTACATGCAAACAAAGAGATAAGGCACGTTTCTTTCCTGCATGTTGGAATTTGATTCTTAAGGGAAAATAAACATTGCTGTGAAATAAAACATTCATAACAGTTTTTACAAGTTTAAATTTAATGGATTCCAAAATTTTGTACCAGTATCCTTATAATGAACATATCTGTTCAATAAACATTTTTTAACTTCAGTTTTACTTTATGAAATGAATGCATATATTTACGATAAACAGCGGTTGACAAAAATAGGTTGATAGGCAGTTTTTTGCTCATTCTTGATATTTTCAGATACGTTAACTCAACTTTAACCGTTTTTATCACAGTCAATACTGTGTAAAAATGCATATGGTATATACCAAAATTTACTATAAGTTATACATTACTATATAAAATGCCAATTGTTTAAGAGTAAGAGCTCTTTTACTTTTTTATCTAGACTGAATCAAAGAAAAGTACTTTTTTGGGCCACTCAGTACAAAAGATTTTTCTTCAATTTTCCATGTCAAAATTGTCCTAAGCTTAAGCCAACAAGATATCCAGTAACA
This sequence comes from Zoanthus solanderi, assembly GCA_024336925.2. Taxonomy (NCBI): domain Eukaryota; kingdom Metazoa; phylum Cnidaria; class Anthozoa; order Zoantharia; family Zoanthidae; genus Zoanthus; species Zoanthus solanderi. Next base: position 856 of record JANCMA020291246.1, on the reverse strand, counting down.
ATACAGTATTTGCAACCTATTTTAACCTTTGGCTGACTTTCTCAGCTGTACAGTAGTTCACTTATAAAGCTTTCCCCACCGAGACGTCAAAAGGCTGCTAACTGTACAATAATAATTCACATACAGTAACAAAACAAAAGCTAAATCCTTTACAAGCCTAGTGGCTGCCAGCAGATGCTGGTACTCATTTACATGTAACTACCCCGGAAAGATGGAAAGCTGAGTTAGCTTAGGTGGAAAAGAAAGTCTCACAAATATTCAAATCTCGTCAAAGCCGAGGATCAAACTGGAGACCTTGTGTCTAAAAGGCAGAGATTTTACCAACTGCAGCAGCCATACTCACCACAAACAAGGCTGAAACCCAAAATTTTAAAGAAATTTCAAGGATTTTCCCTCTTGCCCCATGGTTTAAAATGTGACTTAAAGTTTGTGCCTTTCAGCTTTAAGTTGTGCAAATATCCATAGCTGGTACAAACTTTGTGCAAGAATTCAACCAATTTTAATAGTGGTTTGCCACAGGCAACCCACTATATAGTTATGTATAAATTATTGATGCTAAAAATACTGAATAAAAAATTCTACAGTAAAAAAAACAAACAAGTTCCTAATAAAAATTGGTATTCTCGACAGCGATAAATGTACTTTTTGCCATGATGAACCTGAATCAATTATACATCTCTTTTGGCATTGCAGAACAGTCCAATACTTGTGGGATACCCTTTCTAGCCGGATAGCCAAAAAAACTGGGATAATTATTTCTTTCTCTATGTCAACCGTAGTTCTAAATGACAGTGAAAAAAACTGTATGAATAATTCAATAAACTTTGTAATACTTGTAGCAAAATACTATAAATAC
>JANCMA020291142.1:0-12187 GCA_024336925.2 Zoanthus solanderi | reverse complement strand
TTTTTTTTTTTTTTTTTTTTTTTTTTTTTGGCTAGTTTTTAAAACTTGCCTGTTCTTTCGCTAACTTGTTCAATTGTTCAGGCTTGAAAGTGTTGCTTTATTCATCTCTACACGTGCGAGGGAGTTATGTGACTTGTTGAGCTTGAATGCAAGTCGAGTGGGCTTTGTAGGTCTTTTAATACTGGACCAAGGCCAGGTAAAAACCCGAGTGAAAACGTACAAACACGAAAACGCTTTGTTTGTATACAACTATTCAGCGCGTGATTGCAAAACAAAAGAGCGTGTGCATATCACCTGTTATCAAACAATAACCATAATTGAGATAGGAACCCCCACTAAACCTTTACAAGTAAGTAGAAAAACTGGCTCATTTATAGCACTAATAATTACCTATATCTTTCAAGCTCAATGGGGAAAAACAATCAACTGCCAATAGTTTGACAACCTTGTCTGAGCTTCATAAAAATTTTGGCCAAAGAACCGACAAAGTCATTTATTTTTCTGACCCAATCCACCTGTTATAAGCATTTAGCAACCAGCTGTGTGGGATATCCTGATGTTATGATTTCTAAACATTGGTACAAAGCAGACAAATGCTTCAATAGGAACTTGATGTTTTGCATTTTTTCTTCTGTTCTTATGTGTACTCTGTTTTAACCGTGCTAATTATTATTCGCGTGTATTTGTCACCGAGGAGTGAAAACATACATGACCCTGATTGAATTTGAAGACTTCTGTCGCCCTTCAAAGCAGGCCGTGCTTTGGTTAGAATTGAACTATTAAAAACTTCGTCCTTTTGAAAGCATCACAACGGGGCTGTTAATTAGCAAACGAAAACCTTTTCTTCAGCTGCCTGTATCTTGGTTAGTGATTCCAAGTTGGTGTAACTTCAAATCATCGCGATAATTTTTTGTATCTTAAAAAAAAAACAGTGCTTGTTAAAGCACAAACTTTGGAAAATATACAAAAGATAAAGACGAATTTTATGAAGTAATACCTACTCTACTACAAGGTCTTGTTCCATTTATCCAGCTGTTAAACTAAGCATGACTGCCTGTTCGAAATTACTATGGAATACATTATAGTCTATTCTACCGCCCGGCGAGAAACATGAAAATAACAAGGTAGCTAATAACGGCTAGCCTAACTTGCGTGATTAAGCTATTGATTGTGAATCCTATTAAATATAGCAGCTCTGTAAAACCGTGCGGTCTCATTTAATCATTTTGTTTTTAACTCAGTTCCATGGCTCTCATAAATTGAATATTTTGTACTTTAGGAGACAATATTAATTACTGCTCGACATTTCCAAGAGCCGCTAAATATGTATTCTAACAGTTGGAAATCCGAATGTTTTGAAATTTAGTAAACGGTTCCGTTTAAGAATTTCTATCGAAATTTCTTCAAAAATTGGCGAAGAAAACGAGCTTCGGCATTTCCGGGTTAAAATATTGGCATGAAAGTTTTTCTTGCCCGTCTTAAAATTGCAAAGCAATTTCCGTTCTAAATTTCGTTCAAGCTATTCATTTTAGTTTTATTTTTAAAACACGCGGCTGGTAAAACAAAAACTTTGATCAGAGTCTGTTTTGAGTTTTGCATGCACCTGCAGATTGATTGACCTCAAAATGGGCAAATTTTTAACTGAGTCACAAGTATTCCAATTTGTGGAAAACGGTCCATCAAATAATTAATGCGCGCCAAAACCGCAACATATCTTTTGCTATCAGTTTGCCATTTGAATTTTAAAAGTAATAATTGCAAATTTCTCAATAGTATAGATATGTATCGCCTATCCGAAATCTATTAAAATCTTAAACGTTGCTATAGTCTGGACGTTTTGTTTTTTCTATTTGTTCGACAAAAAGTCTTCAATTCAAAGGACTGTAATTTTTGGATCAGCTTGCTAAGCATGTGTGTTGGTTTTTGAAATATGTTCAATTTCTTAAATATTGCAGCATTCAATCCTGAAATGGGACTAAATGTCATGTCATAAAAATTTCATATTACCACATCTTTGTCAAATTTCTTTTCATGTACGTATAGTTTATTTGATTCACAAATCTTTTTCACTGAAATTTCTAAACTAAATTTCTAAACTACTTCTAGCATATGAGCTCAAAGAACTGCTTGAAAATTGTCTGAAAAATGAAATTCTGAAATTCAAACTGAAGTATTTAACTAAACGCTTTCTTAACTTTTTCTTTATTATACTGTAAAGCTGAAACTTTTATTCGGTGATTGCCTTGCATGATGTTCAACTATGAGGTAAATAATATTTTAATTCTTTGACTTGAGACTTAATATAATTATATTTTTGTTTGCTCAGAAACTGTTTCCCAAGACAAGACTATTTTCTTTGGGGAATTAGTTTTTTGTTTGACTTGACGATCATTATAAGGTACGTAGAAATCTTCCTGCACGCTATTTCTTTATAATTATTATATCGGTAGTTAAAAATCTCTTCTCTTTCTCAAATCCAGAAAAATTAATTCTCAGAAAAGTTGAAATTGTTCAGCAAAATGCAAAGTTTTGTGTATTATATCCTCAAGATTTAGTGTTTCTTTGTTTGCTGTTAAATAAGCTTTTTCGATTTTGCATTATGCCTTTTTGGCAATTATTTTTACTTAAAAGATGAATTTTAGACGTAAGCGGCATATTACAAGAAAAAGTTTTTTGACCTTGGCAAAGACTTTTTAGTAATATACTCTTCTTGGTCAATTTTAATCGGGCTATTTCAATTAAAGATGTGTTTCATATCATCGTTCATTGACTGTGGCAGACTTTATTTAGCTTTTAATCTAGAAAAACTTTGAACAATTAATACTTTATTGTCTGACGTAAACATTCATTAATGAATACCAGGACCAAACAACAAAGATAATGGTTTGATGCCAACTGCAGTAAAACAATAAACGAAAAAAAAGAAAGATTTAAAGTATCTAATTTAATCAAGTTTCGATCGGCGCCTTATAATTTTGCCCTAATTAGAAGCTCGCCATACTTTGGGGTGGTCAAAGATTTGTCCATAATTGCTCTTCTACGTAGAAAACAAAGAGAAAAATAAATGGTTTTGCCACACAATTTTTTATCGACCAAGTGGGGTCCTTTGCTTTTTTAGATTTTATAAATGGCTTCGAATAACCTAAGAATTTACCTTTAGAAATATATTTTCCAGAAGTAACCTTTTGTTTGATGGAGTTAGAATAATTTTGTTTTGCGTGCAGTTGAGTTTGTTTCATTGCTTTTTTCAGTCTCAGTCCTTTCTGGTTTCTGAATTTCTTTTTATGTATAAGTGGAACTTTTTGTTTCTTTTGGATTTTTCTGATCATACCCAGGCAATTTGAGGCAGGCAGAAAATTGGCGAATAGTGTCATTCTTATATACCATCATGTTTATAACATAAAATAAAAAGGTTTGTCATAAATGCTGAAGAACAAAACTTAAAATGAACGTTTTCGTTTATTAGTTCGCCTTCTGACTGAACACGATGACATCAAACAAAACTCAGAACTTACGTGTCACCTTGAAATTAACTCATATGACGTGAAATACATATAGAAGGTTAAGCTAAAATCGTCGGGAGACTTTTTATCCAAATGCATAGCACCTCGGATCCTTAAATAGAGTTAAAAATGCATGTTTGCTTGCCAACTTTCCTAAGTGAAACAACTTGAAAACTTATATAAAAGCTATAGCATGTTTTTGTTGCTGAAGTGGCTTAAACTAAAAGTCAAAATCGTTTATTTTACATAAACGATTTTCTTTTTAACACTTTAACAAGCCTTCATGAATTTTTAGGGGAGTTTCTTTGTCAACTTCTGTAAAGTGCTCAAGAAAATAAAAGTTTTTTGTTAAATCAAACTTTATAATTTGTTTAAGTACAAGTAAAATTTTTATTTAGCATCATGAGCGCTTGAAGTGAAAAGGATCGCTTTCATGCTATATGTTTGATTTACGTGTTAAAAAAAGAGTATGTTTGTTTGTTTTTCTATTCAGTTTTTGTTTTGCCTACAAAAGATTTAAAACAATTGCCTAATCTTCAGTTTGTTTTCGAGTTTGAAATTTTCAAAACTCTCAAAAAATGCCTTTTAGATTTCTGGTTAGATGCTGTACTTAAATGGAAATTGGTGTTTATTTTACGTACTTTAAGCAGTTTAGGATCAGCATATGACACAAATTTTGGAAAAAACGTACACAAACCAACAATTTCTTTTTTAGTCTTAGGATAAACTTACAATCACCTGTACAATTTAGAGTTTCATTCACTTCGTGATCAGTTGCCGGGATAGTAGCTTTCTTACAGGAAAACCTGATTTAAATCTTTTTAATAATTTTTGCCCCGATTGAAATAAAATTAACATTTACTGAACACTTGTCAAAAACTGTTTTTTACCACCTCTAAATTTGTTGCGACACTTTCTGTGTTGTTCAGAGACAATTTGCTTTCATTGAAAACAATGGAGTCTGTGTTACAAAAGTCTGTCAAACATGTCTGCTACTAAGTTTTAGAAGTTTTTGGATCGCAATCTCTTTCTAACTTCTAAGGGTTGATAACTTTTCTTTGTCGTTTTGCTAACTATATAAAGAATTTGCTTCTGAAACTCTCCGTGACTCTGAGAACGGGTGTTATAGGAAAACGAAACCTGGAAAACGAAGACCCGAAAACCAAAAACCAAAAACTAAAAGATGGCCCGATATTAAAACTGATAACAAATCAAAGAAATAACTTGTTTTACTTTTTGCCACAGCTTCATATTAGCGGATCCGGAAAACAAAGATTAAAATAACAAACAAAGACTCTCGCTTGACATTGAAATTTAACAAATGATTAGTAAAGCGCCTTGTAGTACCTCGATAATAATTGACAGATAATAAAAGCTAGACTGTGACTGCACTCTCCTGAGATAGAGTCAAAAGTTTGTGGACTTTCTACATTTTTAATCGAGCAGATAATTTTGCTCTTAAAGAAGGAAATCCGGCATCTTAACTGTTTGCAAATATGCATTTTTTACAGTTTCAAAACATAAAAAAAAAATAAAGAAGGGTCTTCGTATCCCGGATTCGGAAAATGAAAGAACATTCAGTTATTTAAAAAAATGTTCTTTTTCAGTGGAAAAGTAAACGTTTTAAAACACACGACTGGTCAGTTTATTCATCTGCTGTTTGTTATTTTGATTTTAACTTTTAAAAGATATATTTTTTTTTTTTGTTTTTTTGTCTTAAATCATTTTCCAGCTCTTCGTTTTCCTAACACCCCTCTGAGAACTTAGAGTTCAGCACTTCAAATTGCTTTAATTAATGATATGACGACCGCGTACCGAGGAACTATCGTCCTGAACTACCTTATAAGTAAATCTATCTCAGATTGTGTTATGCATTAGAAGAGTTTTCACTTAAATCATTAGTACTATTGCGGCCTTAAAATGTTGATGTTGTAAAACAAAACTTTCATAAAACTACACTGTTAACTTTTGCATTCAACGTTGTCATCAGAGTCAGAGATGGAAAGCATCTTATTCTGAAAACTGAGTTGAACCGCGAAAGCTCAGATTAATTTTTTTTATTAAAAACGTTTTATTCTACAGCAGTTTAAAGTGGCACTTGTAAGCACTTATCTAATTTTATCATGCTATTATAAGCTGTTGAAAGACAAGTTCCTCATACATAAGTAATACTTGTGATCATTCAGTTCTTTTGAAACTTTGAAATTAAATTTGCAAAATTCGGTTTGGTTGAAGTAATATTTTCGTAATGAAAACATTGAGACTTATTCTAGTTTAAGAGCTGTCGTGTTTGCAAATATTGCAAAGATGGAAGTTTAATATTATTTTGAAAATTTTTAATGTTTCAAGTACATTGACAAAATTAATGGCATTATAGTTTAAATTTAGTTGATATTAGATGAAGTGACAAAACTGAATGTCTCTCCTTTTTCCAAATTTTAAAAAGTAAGAAATTTTGGCCGGTGTTCAAAACACAATCTATTTACAACCAAAGAAAATGGATTACGACAAATAAAACCGACGCACACAGATGAACGAGTTCAGTTGCACATACCGTGTGGAATAGCGAGATCATCTTTCGTGATAGGTTGTGTTTACCAATGTACCTGTTTCCACAGCCATAGGTAGCCCACGCCCCCGTCACGATATTTGAACACCAACCGAATTTATAAAACAAATGTATGGGAAATTTGAATTTTGTAAATTTCTGGTCCGAAATTAAATAAAACTCGTTCATTCAACGGTCTTTTCTTTAGTAATTTTTATTTCTTACATTTATATTGCTTTTCGGGAAATGGAAGCGCTTTCCGGATGTGCATTGAGAACGGGTAAATCAGGACGGAGTAAGAATTCTCAACAAAAGCAATTTACATCAACATAAAAAAGTTGCCTTCACTGAAAAAGGAAAGATGGCAAAAGCAACCGTCCTTGTAATGCTTACTGCTATTTTACGATTTTACTGAGACAAGGAACGAAAGCTTGTAATCCAAAATTAATAATCAAACTGATTCTCTTGTTAAGAGTACACCAACATGGCCGTCATGACTTCAGGTGAAAACCGACAATAGCGCATTGCATAAAATTTGTTGGTACAAACTTGTACAAAGAAACAGTTGCCAAGTGTTAGATAAGCCACTACATTGGCTCACAAACAGTAAGATATGAGAATATTTTCAGTAGGAAAGGCAGACCTTGGAAACAACCTCGGGTTCACTAGCTTCCTTTAGGGTTTACGATTGATGGCTGCATTAAACTTCCCTATATAAGATCTATAGACTGCGTCTACAATTTATCGTCCTTATCCAAAAGACCCGAACCGTTTGCAGTTGTTAGGGCAAAGACAAAACCTTCTTCTCAAATATTTTGACATCCTGAGTGTTAGTCCGGCCGGGAATCGAACCCGAGCCTCCCGCACGATAGACTGGCGCCTTACTAGCTAGGCTAACGAGACGGCGGTTAGCTTGTCTTACAATAATATAGTATACACATTGTGGACTTTGGGTTTCAAACTTTTGTTTGTCGTTCTTGTCTCAGTGGCATAAAATAATAAAATAACAATAAGCGTTACAAGGACGGTTGATTCCGCCATCTTTCCATTTTCAGTGAAAGCAATTCTGTTCTGTCGATGTTCTTCGTTGCGACAGAAGTTTCTATGTCATTATGGGGTTTTTCGTTTGGCCATTGGAAGTATGGTTCAGGTCAGCGGTCAGCGAATGAAACAAAGTTTGCTGTTTTAGAGTTTGTATTGTGTTTTTGAGAAACACATTTCATGCAAGCGATGTGTCTTTACAAGTACTACATATCACACACCTTCAAAACTAACTCAGTTTTTTTCTACTAGCTGCTTCATTTAGCATTCTGAATTTTAAAAAGAAAAATAAAAAAAAAATTGACGAAGTCATAATCAAACCATAGAAGTACAAGCCAGGCATGGTCAATTATTTAATGTCGGATGAACAATGACCGAATTTCTTACTTGGAGTAAAGAAATGAAAATGATTGTCAACAGGTGATTTCTGATTGAAGACAGGTGTACAACATTACAAAAAAAAAAAAGAAGACAATTGCTGAGCAGTTTTTATATCAGTTTTCCAAATAGATAAGTTTTACACCGTAGTGAGAAGAATTTTCGAACTAACATTTCGGACTACGGTCCTTCGTCAGAGTGAATTCACACAGACAAAGGACAACAAACCGAAACGTCTGTTCGAAAATTCTTCTCACTACTTGTGTGGAAACACCGACGCAGCATTCCATTTATAACGTTTAACTAGCAATATGCAAAAAAGAAGTTTTGACCTATTCTCTGGGAAGCTACTACATTATTAAAGTATTATAGCCTTGTCTTCTCATAAACACGTCGTGGCAAAAACAGACATTTTTTTGGTTTCACATTGATACCTTTCGAGATAACAAGTATATGCTTTTGACAAGAAATTAGTTACTGGAGTTTGTGATGATTTTAATTTTTTAACGTATATAAAATTCTTTATAAGTTGTTTTTGATTTAACACCCCTCGATCAAGAACAATTCATTTTATAAAATAATTTGGATCGTACGTGCGTTTTGATTGGTCTACAAGTGTGTTTTCATTGCGCTATGAAGCGCGAAAATGACATGAGCATTGTGCTGCTTGGCTGTCTCCAAGTTGTGAGACTTTGCAGTTTCATACAGTGAAAGAATTTAAATTATGCATACGCGGTTCGTATATCGTCTTTTTTTTTTTGTTAAGACGGAAAATAATAATTTTATAAAATAAATAAAACGTGTTCTCCGTGTCTTTATAGCCTTTTGAAAACCTCAGCAAAGTTTGTGAGAGTTTATGAACGGGTGAAAAATCTCGATTGCGTCTCAGGTTACACTGATCTGCTCTCGAATTCTCCCAAACTTTCGCCTTGGTTTTCACCAGGCTATGAAGGCGCGGAGAACATGTTTCATTTCTTAAATGATCATCAAAAAATATACGAGTGAGATATTTTCCATTTCCTCAGTAGTGAAGATATCGCTCGTCATTCCTTTGTTTTTCGTCTATTTTCTTTTTAATTTTCGAAACATTCATATCTATGTAATAAAAGAAAATTACATGTTGGTTTGAACATCTCGTGGAAAAAGATTTCACTTGTTCTTGGACAAATAATTGAAAACACCACTGGAGATTTAGATAGAATTCTTCTTACGCGGGAGGGTTATTGGGGGGCACAACTTCTCACCTTACAGCCATTTGGGCTTAACAAACGTTGTGAATTTCGTTCAAAGAAACGACTTAACGAGGAGAAAACCGTATCCTTCGTGGATCCTTCTACTGGGACGCCACCGTTTTGGTCTACCTCTAAACTATACATGCTATATATATATATAGACATAGACAGAGACAGAGACAGAGACAGACATAGACATAGACATAAATATAAATGTAGAACCATACGATACGATACCATACCATACCATACCACACCACACCACACCACACCATACCATACCATACCATACCATACCATACCATACCATACCATACCATACCTTACCATGCCATACCATACCATACCATAATATACCATACCATACCATACCATATCTTACCATGCCATACCATACCATAACATACCATACCATACCATACCACACCACACCACACCACACCACACCACACCACACCACACCACACCACACCACACCACACCACACCACACCATACCATACCATACCATACCATACCATACCATACCATACTAAATCATACCAAATCAAAATTACACAACACAACAGTAACTACGCCTCACCACACCAAATCACAACTGTACCACACCACAGTATACTACACAATATAAGCAATTAATTTAAGTAACAAAAGATGAGGCTTACAGTAAATCTTCTATTATTTCACTCTGTTAAAACACAAAATTCTGTAAGTAAAACCATTCTCCTACCAAATGGTTCCTGAGTGTCTCATATGTGGTGAGCACTACGTCTAATGCACCACGTGACACCTTATCCAGGACACTATCCTTCTTGTTGGAATGGAACTTGTCATGTCTAAAGTATCCCCAAGTCTCCAACTCGTCACTCCAGTTGTAGATTAGGGAGCTGGGACTTACAACCAGAAAACAGCCTTTCTCACGTGCAATACTTTCCACTACCTAAAATTTCACAAATGGCGGATATTTAATATTCTTTTGTCTGTATCCGAGAACTGAAAAAGGCCGAAACAGCTATATATGGCTGCTAACATTCACGCTCACTATTTTTATGGTAGACTTAAGAGGTAATGCTCGTTACCAACATAGCCTTAGTGCCCATTTTAGTGGTTTTAAGTTAGCTAAAAGAACGTATGTTTGGTGAGATTTGTATTATCTCTGCCTAGACAGCAGTATCAAAAAGAAAATATATAACAAGGTTTTCTTGCGAAACTGATGAATAAGGGAGGCTCAGTGCTTTGGGAAACTTCCAAGCACTACTGCAGCCTCATACAGTAGCAACAGTTAAAGGAAGTATTAACCAAGGCAGTACGCATATCAATTTATGAATGTGCCAAAGGTACGAGATCCTGTAAGCGCAAGTGAGTTCTAGGGGTTTCTGGGGGCATGCTTCCCTGGAAAACTTTTGAAATTTTTATCCTCAGAATTGCTGAAAATATATCAAATTTATAAAATCATAAATATATACAAAATGTACAAGACAATTTTTTTTCCCAGCAGCTAGGCTTTGAATGTGGATCTCAAAGATTTCTGTGGCCAGATTTAGATTATTAAATTTTATTACAAGCCACACAGCTCGACCACAACTTCGATTCTCCTCAATCAACAAGGTTTTATTCCCACTAAGAAATCTAAGCATTTAATTGTTATCAAATATTAAGTAGCTTATCCTTTCATTTTGCTGAAAAAGCCTCCTTTTTACCACACAAGCCCGACAACACTTTGGGACCAAATACCCGTACTGCAAAATAAAAGCTAAGCTAAATCCTTTACGAGCCTAGTGGCCCATGGAGCCGGCGCTTATCTCCGGTTTCTGTAGTGTTCAGCGGATGAGAGTCTTTGACTCCCCCACTCATCCATCGCGGGCTAGCTCCCAGCAGACGCTGGTACTCATTTACCTACCCCGGAAGGATGGAAAGCTGAGTTGGCTTAGGCGGAAAAGAACGTTGCACAAATATTCGAATCTCGGCAAAGTTGGGGATCGAACTGGGAACCTTGTGGTCGGAAGGCAGAGATCTTTTCCACTGCGCCAACCTCGCCTGCCTTGCAAAACAAATGATAGGTTATTTCTGACTTTATAGCTACTAATAGTGTAAAATAACCATTTTTAAATGAATCATACTATTCTGACTCCCTTGGTATTGTTGTACGGCCTTAAACATATGTCGTTGAGCTGTTATGTAAAAAGTTCCCATTCTCTGACGTCAAACGCTTACGTGGTCGCTATCATGTCACGTAGCAAGTCAATTCTTGTTTAGATCTTTTGTTTTGATCACGCGGTGACCCTTTGTGTAGTGTTTATTGTTTGCAATTGATATGGTAAAACGCACCCATCAGTTTTGTCTCTTTTTGTTACTGTTGTTGTAGGAGTAAGTTGGTCCTCTGTGCTGGCCGAAGTTTGGCCACGCCGGCTTTGCCGAGGCCAGGGCAGAGGCCAACAAAACCAGTAAAGAAATTAAATTAAGGAAGTTGAAAGTGGAGCTAGTTTCCCGTTACAAAGCTGAAGGAATGTGGAGCTATTGTAACACTAGTAAGAGGCAGGGTCGCTAATAACTGAATAGAGACCTTCAGCCCTGCACACAAAGCATTGACTAAAGTGTCTCCTTACCTTTTTATACTTTTCACTTTTTTCCAGAAATTTACTGAAGATATCAATCTTTGTCCCAGTTTTTCCAAGTACAGCAGCAATGAAGGAAATCACCTGAAGAAAAAACAAACTCTAACTAAATTCCTATCTAATACTTAACCGCAAAAAGCACAATCATCTATTAAAAACATATTCAAGTTCAATCATTTTCCTTAAGAGTCCTAAAAATATTGTATGATCATACTTCTGAAGATCCCAAAGTTGATGTCCGATTTGCAGTTCACACTGAGTAACTAACTATAGCCTTTTACACTGTATATAGAGTTGGTGAATTTGTTTGGAAGGGTTATGTGCGGTTGCATAATTAGAAATGTCCCAAGGCTTCATTTAACTGGACAAGACAACATTGACTTTTTGCAGCATTCAAAGCAGGTGAGAAAACATTAACCGAACGCTTTCCAAAAATTTGAGACCAAAACGTTTTTTCTAGCAAACAAAAACTGCTCTTACTGCAACACTCAGACAATTAACATTTCTGATGATTTGCACTCAATCTGATGCAAATTCAAAATTTGTCATAATTTTCGTTTCACCTTTAAGCCTTCGTTCAAGGAATTTAAGCAATACAGTGCTTAGAAGCTTAGCAACATTGTAAACGTTTTGGCGTCATGGAACTTTTTCAAAAGTCACTGCTGGGATATAGTTTAAGTAACGATCTGAGTAAGAAATAGGCAGGTCAACGGCAGCGGAATGCAGAAAGGTACTAATTGCGATATTGTTAAACCATTGTTCTGATTGGCTAAGCTTTAAAAATAGACCATATCTTCATAAGTAAGCCAATGTATTTCTTTCCAGTTCACTCATTCAAGCCTTTCTAATTGAAGCATTTCTCTTTTTAAAC
>JANCMA020291036.1:0-12188 GCA_024336925.2 Zoanthus solanderi | reverse complement strand
GTCGGACATCGAGGACACACAATGAGAGTGAAATTGATTATCCTGAGTGAAGTGTGAAAATCGTTAAGCCGTTTTCACGCAAAATAAAGTCACTACTTGCCGAAACTCGTGAAAAGTTAATTAGCGCCCGGCCTCGAATTAGCGCCCACCCAAAAAAGCAAAAAATTTAATTAGCGTCCAGGGCGCTTGTTTGAATAAATATGGTAGTTATTTTTTTAAAACTAGTTTGTTTTTTCTAACTGTTTTTAATCAAATAAAAGAAAAACATTTTGTCTTTTTGTTATATTTTCATCACTTTTTCTTTTTCTCTCCACTTGTCTTCCACTTTTTTTTACCCCTACCCTAACACTTTACCCACCTACACTGCACCCTAATACTTTACCCACGTACACTGCACCCTAACCCTTTACCCACGTACACTGCACCCTAACCCTTTACCCACGTACACTGCACCCTAACCCTTTACCCACCTACACTGCACCCTAATACTTTACCCACGTACACTGCACCCTAACCCTTTACCCACCTACACTGCACCCTAACCCTTTACCCACCTACACTGCACCCTAACCCTTTACCCACCTAAACTGCACCCTAACCCTTTACCCACCTACACTGCACCCTAACCCTTTACCCACCTACATTGCACCCTAACCCTTTTCCTTCCTACACTGCACCCTAACTCGTTTGAAAAAAATTAACTATAGTTTAAAAAAATAACTAGTCAGAAAAAAACAAACTTGTTAGAATTAGAACAAGATTTAGCTGAAATAAAAAATTAACTGCAACATATACACCTCCATAAAACTCGCGAAATTTAGACATGTACGGAGGTATGAAAACTATTTTTCTCCTTTGGTCAATTTCAACAAGTCGAAGAACGTTCTTAAACAAATTGCATTTGCAAATAATTACCACTTTTAACTTACCAAGGGTAAATGTACTTTTTTACATGTGGTTCCTTCCCACCAATCAGATATCTTTGCTCTTCCGCTAACAGACCCTGTAGGTGATCCTTGAAACATGAAATAATCAACAAATGTGAGCCCACTATCCGGTGTTTTGCGGTCGTTCCTTCCTACTTTCAAGGCACAAACAGTAAAGCCTTTTGTCGACACGGATTCGGCCCAAGAGACTGCAGCATCGTGCACAAATGTCCCAGACGAATTAAAGTAGTTTATCGTTAAGATTACGTAAATTTGTCCAAAACGGTTGTAATTTGCCTCGAAACTGTTCGGATAGATTACAACTTCTCTGCACTGGACCTCAACTGAATTTAATCTAAGCACCGCGCGTCCACGGTAGGACACAAAGCCTACAACAAAAACACTGAATGTAAAAAATCAGTTAGTGGAATAATATCAATCAATCTAGTGACTCGTAAAGTTACAGACGACCGGCTTCTCCCTGTGTTTCTTATTACACTCCATCTCATTAAATTTTATTGCAACAAGCACAATTAAATGTAATACTATTATTGATCTAATGATATTACATACTGATGCAGCTCCCCTCGTGAGAAACAGGTGTGTAATGCTTGTTGCGGCAGACTATCTTTTGGTACTCGCACGGGTTGGGGTAGGTAATACCGTCTTTGGCACAAACCTGACTCTCGTACGTTGGGCAGGTTTCTGGACACACACATTTGGCCTCGTTCGGACCAAACGCTTTACACACCGCAAAGTACTCGCAATGCAACTCATTGCACGGGTGAAGATCTGTTAAGATAGAACAAAGTGGTCTTTTTATACAATGATGTGAGAGGAGAAGGAATGGCTGGATTCCAGAAAGTTCTACATCTAAAAAGGTGTGCTTCGATTTTATTAGAAAATATATGGTTATACCTTTTTAACCATTAGTATTCATGTTTTAGCATCTGATAGTTTACAAAATCATGATCACAAATTCAGAACAGAAAAGTGTTTGCAAAATAAATTCCCTTTGATTCTAGAAGCTTCATATGTTGAATACTGTTCCTGAGATATAAGAGAAAGTCGTCAAAAATTCTATAGCTAATTTTTAAAAAGGTTTTCAACCCAGATGTTTAAAATGCAGATATCTTTAAAAAAGAATAAAAATATTTTTTATTGGCTCGACCAACCATCACAAGTTTCAAAATCACCTGTTTTTAATCTTTTTCATTTTGTTTCCAATTAAAGACGTCAGGGAAAGATTCTCTAATTACCAATCCCGAGCCCAAGTTTTGTTTGAGCTGAAAACGAGGAGAGTTGTTTAAATTTGGTCTTACCGAACAAAACAATAAGTTATAACTGTTAAATAAGATAGTGTTGAAAGTGCTTGAACACAAAAAGTGCACGTGATGTGATCTAATGCTTGTACTACATACCATATTGTATTTAGAGTAAGTATGCTACCTAATAAAAGTGATAAAAGTGTTTAAACAAAATTGTATTTTGTTCGCTACTACTAAAAATTTTATCCCTTATTTGTTGTAACAGTAAACAAAAACTTTTAAACTTACCTCCGATTGCAATGAAATCGATAGATGCTGGATCGTGATGTGCTTTATAAGGTTGAAGATCTTTCATACACAGCTTGAAGTATTTCACACTGACGTCCTAAAAAAAGAACTTAAGTTATTTTTAAGCGGTTCTCAATGTGGCTGTTTCAGAGACAGATGATTAACGACTTGTATTGTAATGGTGTTCTTAACTGAGCTAATAACCTTCATTCAGCTAAACGTTTCTAGGTGTACTTATATTAGCTGTTCTTTAGCAGAATACTGAGCAACAAAAATACACTGCATGGAGAGCTAACAAACGAAGGATGCCGTTTAAGGATAGCTCGTATTTCTTTGATGTTCTCAGAGGTTTTAGGAGCAACTCCTATATCTAAGTCTGCAAAACAGTCCCACGCCCCTGAATATAAGTTCTTTCCAGAAAATACAGCAAAACAGCTCTTTAACCAAAAACAAGTAATCGTTGTAGTTTTAGTGCGTTCTATGTTGAAATATTGTATAATGTCACAAGAAAATGTATCTCTACAGGCCAGATTTACTTGCGTTTATAACTTCCAATTAATCCACCTGACAAATAGAGAACAGCGAAAAACATTAACAAAAACCTCTTTACCTCGATCCAAGTTGTTATTGCGTTGTTTTTAGGAGAAACAGTGGTCTTTATTTTACTAGCTCCAATACTTCTTATCATTGTCCCAGATGTGTAGTTGTGGCTAGGCGTGGCGATCAAGACTGGGACAGAGTAAAACGGCTTCAAAAAGTAAACATTCTTCAAAGTAACAGCATATGGTGAGATCATTTGACTATTTTATTAGTTATTACGTAAATATTGAAAGTGATGATATGTGTAAGTCACAGATTTAAATGGATTTTAATTAACCTAACGTTTCAAGTTGCACTTAGTTCTTCTTTAGAGGAAAACCACTCTCAGCTCATTGATACCTATGAATACTTAAAGGGAGAAAACGATACCACTAAGCTCATTAATCAGTATCTATGCATGTTCAATAGGAGAAAACGATTCCACTCTCAGCTTATTAATCAGTACCTATAAATACTCAATGGAAGAAAACGATACCACTAAGCTCATTGATACCTATGAATGCTCAATGGAAATAAAAATACGATACCGCTCATCTTAATACCCTTGGATATACAATGACAGGAAACCATACCACGCAGCTTGATAACACTATGATTATTCAGTGGCAGTTAACCATGTAATATGTACACGTGATTAGCCTTCTGGGATCGAGAACGAAACACAAAACTACAGAAAGGCCAAGAAAGCTCGGCTACTAAGTGGCGTGTCATGCAGGTATAACATTCTAAACTCAAACATCACAATATAAACTGGCGGAAGGGGGTACAAATACCTGGCAATAGCTATAATGGTATTCTACCCGGGGTGGAAAGTTGTTTTCAAAGAATACTCTTTCCTTGACTGGCACTTTCCACTCAGAAGGCACTTCAAACAACGCCAACCAATCCTGACAATGAGAGAAACATCTACACGTTGTGAACAAAAAAGAATTATCTAAAATTAAATCGAACCTAGGAGAAGTAATAAGCTATTAGCCTCCAGAATGACACATGTTCGACATACTTAGAAACCCAAACTTACAAAAGAAAAACTAGTTGGGTATTTTTGTTGTTGGGGCTAATTAAGGGATCAATCAACACAAATCCAGATAGTGGTCAAAATGGAATTTAAATCCAACTGCATGACCCATTAGCCACGTTTCCACTTCTTGGCCGCATTGTCGGCATTGTCGCCTACTTTGCTCGATCAGGCAACTGATTTGAATTATTTGCCATTTGCAAACAAGAGAAGACCTCGCACGAAATTTCAAATAATGAAACTGAATTATAACAAACTATATTTTGACCAAAAAGTGATATTCCCAGAGCAAAAATTTCAAGCTAATAATTATTTAGAAACATTCCACTTATAATTAAACAATTGGTATTGTGCAGCCAGGAGCTAAAATTACCTGCAAAAACTAAAAGAAAAGTATTGATTGCACGGTAAGCGAGGAAACAAAAGTATTTTTCTTTCTTTCTTAAGATGCATTTATTAAGGCAAAGTTACTTGATTACGGATGAAATACTCGCAAACAAACCTAGTTGTAACTACAAGTTACAACTAGCGAAATACATATTTTTTGGAATAAAAAATACCACTAGTTTTCTAATTTTCATAAAGGATCGTTACGTGAATTTTATTGTGTATTAATTATTAAGGTTTATACCACTTTCAGAAACTCGTGTTTGCCATTATAGTTTTTCAGCTCCCTCAAACAAATTCGAAACCCATCTCGCCTTACATCTTCAGACCATATCAAGCTGGCGTCGTATTTTCGTCTTTTCGTTTGGTGGGAAAGCGTCAAGAACACTCTTGGAACCTTTGCTTGTCGCTAGAAATAAACAGCAACAAAACGTTGATCTTTTTTTTTCTGAAACAATAAATCCGAGAAGAGGAAAATGTATATTTTTTTATAAGAATAAGAAAATTAGGATTACCACTGATCTACCGCTTGGCATACACGCCTTTTGTTTTATTAAAACCAGTAACTTTTGGCTTAGACTGGGCTGCTCTTAACTTTTTGGCAATATCAGCCTTGAATTTTTCTTAAATTGTTCTTATTTCCTGATATTTACAAACAACACTAAATTTGCCATAACGGAGTAGTTATACAATAATATTGTTGCCAAACTGAACATGCAGATTCCGAACAAAACGTCTTTATAACATACAGTATTGTACATTATGCAACGGTAGGAACATTGTTACCTTTTTTGGCTGCTTTTAAAATTAAAAACAATAGCTGTTAGAAATGTTATTATCAACTTGCTTGTACATCTCAATCTGTGTGCAAGAATTTTATAAAATTTTTGAATTTGTCTGATGAAAATTTCAGCCTGGTGATTGTTCTTAGGTTGTTCTTCATTTTTTGGCAAATCTCATCCTTGGTGTTTCTTTAAAATTTGTTTTAATTAAAAAAAAAAAACGTTTAACAAGCCGGAGAATTTTTTTGAGGGAAAAGAAGGAGTTTATGGTTTGTAGTTATACTCAATAGCAAGTGGAGTGGATTTATGTTGAAAGGTCTTAAGGCGGAGATCTAGCAAAATTAACTTTTATTTAGCAGTAATTGTTATGACAGCATAGAAGCAACGAGCTTGCTACACTATCCTAACATCTCCGACATCTTTTTACAAGCATCTTAATTTTTGAAAGTAGACTACTTATTTCTGGTTTCTAAGTAGAAACTGCCATTCATGTTATCGATACGTGAATTTGAAATGATTTACGCTTGCTAATAAGAGAAAGATAAGCAAATATCCCACGGTTGGCAAAATTCTAAAGTCACAAAAAGAATGAAGTAAAAACCACCATTAAAAACTACCACTACTTACTCCAGTGAAGTAAACAGCTCTACAAATTGTTCCAGTAGTAAAAAGAGGAACAGCGAGTTTTCCAGACATTGCGTTTGTTGGATTCCCGCTGAATGCCATCCACTGAACGCTGATATCCTAGAAATTAACAATAAAATAATTAAATAAAGTTTCTCTCTTTTCTAAGCTGTTGTTCTTTGATACTGAACGAAAATGATGATGTTGAGTCGATGAATACATTTAAGCAAGGACGTGGAAGAGTATTAGTACGCATAAAATCAATCATAAGGAGTCCATAAAAACGACGATGATGCCAATGGTGATAACGGTGGTCATGAGAGTAATAATGATGACACTGATGATAGCGACACTCGTCTTAATGAATGAAAACTCAAACAACTCAGAAGAGCGTTAAATCACATTAAATACAGCATCAGAAGCCCATAACAACAATAATTATGAAGACAATATTGATGGTCATGACAAGTGTTATGGCTAAAACCAGTTTCGTCATGCTGCATTGGTGAGAACTTACTCTGTATATTTTTATTGCGCCTGTTGCCTGCACACAAGCAGTGAATCCTGACTTTGCTTTTTGCTCCACCCACACCGTGGATGCTTCCATCATTGGGCTAAACATACTTTGTGAGCGGGCCGGAGTCAGTTGCACGTTTATATCGCTTGTAGGAAAGTGAGGCAAGAACGCCAAACTCCTGCAAAACATTTGGTTTGTTCCAGCCGATATCGGGAAGATTGCTCTACCATAACGCATTTCTGATTTAGCAGCCACTAAAAAGCGGAAACACATTTTGACGTTAATATTAGTCATAGAATAAATTGCAAATGAAAGATATTTAAACCTTTTTAATATTTTTAGAATAACTTTTAGTACTTAAGGTGTTTACAGCAGTTACATTTTATCTTGTTTTTCTCTTACTATATCTTTACGTAATTTTGTTCATTTTATACCGTAAACAGCGTATTTGAACATTCACTATCTAATTGCGTAATTGATATAGCCGTGAGTAAATCTATTTCGCCGTGAGTGAATCTATTTCGCCGTGAGTGAATCTATTTCGCCGTGAGCAAACTGAATTAGCAGTGAGCAAGTTTATTTTGCCATGAGCAAATTGAAATACAGGTGGGCAAAGTATTAGCTGTGAGCAATTTTATTTTACATTGAGCAAATTAAAATAGCCGTGGGCAAATTGAAATAGCCGTGAACAAATTGAACTAGCCGTGAGCAGATTGAATAAATCGTGAGTAATTTATTTATAATTTTTTAATTCAATCTCGTTACGCTGCTAGGGTTTGCTTTTCGTAGCAGTGTAAACGAGTGGTAACAACTGCTACCTTATTATGAAATAGTCATGCGTTTTAATCTTTATTAATATGAAACCTTCTTTTGCTGCAAAAAAATTTGCGTGCGGGATTGGTTAAAATCAATCATGTGATTTCGGTTTATCTGTTAATAACCCGCTAAGACCGTGCATTAATTTGGATAACCTTTTTATTTAACCCGAGACTTAAAATACCCAAGTCTTCAATAAATTCAAACCACTGAATGTATGAATCAATATGATCGTTTTTGAACTTTTACTCAAGTGAAAGTTGTCATTTATCAGACTTTACTCTCTTAAGTGCTTTCGCGGGCTTTTTTTACGAGCGTCCGGAATTTTCCCGCCTTTCAAACAGTTTGAAGTTTGGGTTTCTTATGCAGTTTTTCTGTTGAAATTTTTAAAATGGAGTTCAACCATTTGCCAAATTTACTGTATACCAAATTATAATCATTGAAACTGGTTTGTTTTATGGTGGCGAACACTTGGAAGCGAAAATATGTAGGCAATGTCATCCACAAAATCGCCAAAACTTGATATCGCGACAAGGTGGCTATTTTTCAAGATTTTCTTGATTTTTGCTTACTCGGACCCAGACTCTCTAGCCTTAAAACAAGTGCCTTTTTACAAATCTCGGCTTTTCTTCAGTATTTATTAGCCAATAAAAGGCGGTTGACGCCCGTTTTTAGAAACACTGGATGAATTAATTAAAAACGTGATGGAACGTGTTACGAAAAAAATAGATCATGAACAAACACACTCGAAAGTTTTTGGGTGAAGTAAGAACAAGCTAACGTCAATCAGCCAAATCGCCTGAAGAAGACAAGCAGTCGAAACGCCGAGTAACATGCAAGTGATTGGGGCCCGATTACATGGAGAGTTTTCACCCTGGGGCAAAGCTACAATTTTCTTTTGATCATATGATGGAACCCGGGCCGAGATTCAAACTTTTGGCGTGAATTTTACAGGGCTAGAAATTCCAGCCCGGTAGGCGCAAACCGGGTAGGAAAGGTTGTCTTGGGTTGGAATTCAGCCCCGGCTTTATGTAATTGAAAATTCATTTTTATAACCATTTGTCAAAGAGACCCGGCTGGAGTTTTAGCCTCCCAAACGGGCTGAAACACTCCATGTGATCGAGCACAAGGTCGTGGGGCAAATAAAGAAATAAGTTGTCATTTATGAGTGTCCTAACTGAAGATCGCTGTTGTTGACTTGTGTTAGTTTTCATAAGTTGACGAGGTGTAATATAAAGAAATTTGAAATGCAATTTTAAAATCGTGTCTTATCAACAATGCTGAAGTTACATTGCTGAGGAAATCAGGGAAATAGAGCTGTCTTGAACTAAGAATTAATGCTTAAATTATAAATCAGTAAAAAGAGTACAAAAGCTGTATGTTTGAATGCAGTAAGCTGGGTAACTTGCTTACCGTCATTTTCACTAATATACACCGCGAACATTTTTTGAGTACTGTGAACGTAACAGTACCACAACTTTTTCAAACTTCGTTAGACTGAATCATCACTTTTTTCTGTTCACACATTTTGTGCAAACTCGACACTGGTAAAACAATTAGTTATCTATATAAAAAGAAAAAAATATACGGAAATAAATTTTACAGTTGTTGTCTTTTTTGGTCTGCTATCATTTCTTAAACTCTCTTTATTAAGCTTGATTTTGAGAATGTCACCATCTTTGTAATTGGCTGATAGGAAACTCAAATTCGTTGTCGAACTGTCACTGGAATAGATCAAAAACACCAACGTGAGAAATTTATAAACAAAGAGAAAAACTAACTTACCAACTTCTGTTCTTGTGATGACTACGACGAAGAATAGCACTAGAATTAATACCATTATGACAAGAAGTACAGCAATCCACAGGCGAACTACAGGACAATAATGAACGGGATTAGTGTGGAAAGTTGCTCGTTGCATACAAAATTTCCATATGAGCAATAGATGAGCCAAATCAATGTGCAATTTCGTTAACTAATTAATGTTGTCAAAAACTTTAACGTGGCAATGACAAACATTTCTCGACTCTGTTTTTGTATGGTAAACTGCTACTACAAATACATATTTTCTGTGCGAAAAAACCTTATCTACAGGAACGCAAGACTGAGAAATGATCGGACTCAAATTTTCTGTTTCAAAAATTGTAGCCTATTATAAAATTTTAAATGAATTCTTGTTCTAAACAAGAATGTATAACGTTATTTTGAATGGAGACATCACAATCAGAATGTTTAAGAACATTCAAATTAGAGCTCAGCATACCATTGTAGTGACAAACTTTGAATATTGCTATACTTAATTTGCATCTAAATAGACTGAAGACAAGGTCTTGTTTGAGATAACTTTTTTCATATAATGCATTTCATATTATGTAAGAGCAAGTTTAATTCTGATTTTAAAACAGCCTTGAGAGTCTCCAATATACTTCAGAGAACCTGAAAAACACTTTACCATAGTCTCCCGCATACGAACTACTACGTTTGCACTAAATAAGGAAATTATCAAAGATTATAAGACCCCACCCTGTGCCTTTACAACCAGACTGTTCATATATTCATCATCTTACTAGTTTAAAGAAAATCAATTTTTTGTATGCACTGTAATTATCACCTGTAATTATTGAACGCCATAATTTTCATTGAGTGACAATTTAACTTTTCTCACCTAATTTTCTAACTGTCGAAAAACGTAACCAATATAACAACAAACAATTGTAGAAAAAGTTGAAGAATTCATTTCTCAGTACTCTTTTGTTTTAGCTGACAGTCACACTGGCTGAATTAGTAACGAGGTTAGACGGCAATACTCCATACAATACGACACCACATTTGTAGACAATTAAAAACAAATATAAAAACGCATAAAAGTTTTTCGTTTCAAAAGCTAGAGGACAGCAAAAATAAATGTAGTAAGATCCGTTTACACAAAAGAAAAAATGTTGAATAATTAATATTTAAATCTTTGCATGAAAACCTCTTTCAGTGAGTTTGAATTATTATTTTTCGTTTAAAAACACATAAAACGACAGAGAGTAGTAAGATATTAGTTTACGTAGAGTGTTTGTCAAATGGTATGATCGTTTGTATTTCATAGGTCAACGTGGAAAGATTAACACATATGTTTTAAAGCCAAAAATGTTGTCTTATTTCTCAAATGCCTTTTTAATGTGCTACTTCTAAGATTAACTGGTACCATGGAAATACAAATTTGCCGGGTTTTGTTTCCGAGTTTCTAAAAGGTAACCAAGCCTCCACATGAAATCGAGGTTCCTTGTTACAAATAAAATTATCTTAATTAAGAACAAAACTTATTTTCCTCTTTGGTAGCTAAAGATTGTCGACTTACCGTTGGCCATCGTTTTGCGCTCAAAAGGTGAATCTGTGAAATTGCCCTTTTGGTGTGTGAAACAAACAAATTTTGATATCTTTTCAATCATCTCTTCGACATTGAGATACTTATGCGAAATTACTTTTACTTTCAAATTTTGTTTCAACTTTACAATAGCTATTGTTGAGTAGAATCAACTTTCGGTTTAGATTCTTTCCTTTCATATTGTCACGTAACCTTGCTGTATAAATATTACAAAATGTCACAAAAAGGCTTTTAAATGTGCATAAACAACAAAACGATGTCAGCTGTTATAACTCTAACCCAAACAAAAACTCTCGTGTTAGTTGCTTTTAAACAAAGCAGCGCTATTTATTTTTGAAGTAAGCGTAGCATTACAACATTTTCACACTCTGTCGACAAAATGATGTTAACGAATGCTGTAATTTCAACGATATGAAACGTAACGAAATTTTGGGTTTTCTAATACAAAGGAAAAATAGCTTTAGTAAAATAATGTTCTTAGGCGTGCTAAATTACTCATTCAATCTTCAATCAAAATTGTTTCGTTTTGCACTCATATAAGTATAATTCCAAATATAATACAATGGATTGTAACATAATGAAATAAACTTTGAAAAATATAAATTAACTAAGCCTTTTAAAAACTGCATTTTACAAATAGAAAGAAATCCAAGCAAACAGCGAATCGGTTCCTCCGATAATTAACTGGCAGTATGCGACAACTTTGCACTATATTTATGTTTTACATTTTCTGATGTTGTTGAAGTGATCGAGATGAACGAACGAAACAAATTGCCGTCAGTATGGGGTAAAACATACTTTTCCGGCACACTAACTTTATTGCTAAGCTAATGCAAAATGTATTCAAATTTAATTTAAAGTCTAACCCGTTTGATCCGAATTACATATATAATCTAACCATAGGAATAAAACTAGTTTTGAGATATGGCTGCCATTGATTTTTGGTGAGAATTAAGGATTTTACCTGATTCCTTTTCAAATAAGAAAAGCGAATTACAAAAAATGATTTCTTGAATACTAAAGTTAAAAACATTATCCATTGTAGGAATAAATTGACAATTAAACTATTTCTCCGATTGTCTCACTGACGATTTTTGTCATTGGAAATAAAGACCTCGACGTTTCCACTCGACAACCTGCGAGTCTATCGGCATAGGGCAGACTGCGAGGAACGCCTGTTTTATACATTTTCTCGTTCAGTGATCAGTGTCGTGATTGGTTGACCTAAAGGTTTCCTGATTGGCTGGGCTAACCTACCCTTTGTATGATTGGTTCGTTTTCTTTGTTTCGTTATGGTGTGCAACACTACAAAAACAACAACTATTACAAATTGCAATTGCTGTTATTTCCAAAATGCGAAAGGTTACTATAAGAAATTGTATTTATTTTACAAAATTGCGACAGGATGCTATTGCAAATTGCAACAGGACACAGTAAAACGGCAGAAACACTTAGTTTTTCCCGTATTGGTTTTTACCAACAGTTCTTATCAGTTTCAATATTCTCCCAGTTTACAGTGATTTATCCATTTTTTACCAATTAAGATTTACAAGCTGTTTTTTTTTTTTCATCTGTCTTCTAGAGAGCAA
>JANCMA020290930.1:0-12190 GCA_024336925.2 Zoanthus solanderi | reverse complement strand
CGACTTTCACGCCAAGATCTGAGCCATCGAGCGATTAAACATTAGCCTCTGGCTAGGAAGAATGGGCAACCACTTCCATCGCAATTGACGTTAAATAAAGTATTTATTATTATTATTATTATTATTATTATTATTATTATTATTGACGTTAAATAAAGTATTTGTATTCTGTATTATTATTTTACCTGCATTCAAATTTGTCCGCCCAGCCACGTTCACAAAACTTTATAAAATAGAAAAGATAAGTTAACCAAACGAGGCTGGGTGGGCAAATTCAAATAAAATAAAAACATTCTAAACCATGACAAAGGTCTTTTTAATTCGGTTCCTGCTGTTGTGTTATAAAACAGAACCTATTATAATGTTGGTGCACTAACTGTTATAAACAACTTGATCGCTTCGCTTGTCCGTGCCTCTAATTGATCGGCGAAGTTGTTGTGGATTCCTTGTACCTAGGATGATAAGGGATACGGCATATGTTAAACAGGAATACATATTGTATGTATACTCAGTAAAACATTCTGAGTCACTGAAGGGAATCGAACCTGCAACCCTGTGATTACCAGTCAAACGTTCTACCCACTGAGCTAAAGAGACTCACATGAAGAACCGTCCTGGGCACCAGTTGATCTTTAGGGCCCAGTTCCTCCACCCTCTCTCTCAAACCGTCTTTCCAACTCTTCAGCTGACGTTCTCTACTCCTCTTCCCCTTAATTCTCCCTGTTCTAAACGAGGAGAGCACTGGGTTCGAGTTGGGACCGCAAAGCATCTATGGATTGTTTGGATCGGCTGTCCATCCAATCAAGTCATAAATACTTTGTGGTCCCATCTCGAATCCAGTTCTCTTCTCGTTTAGAACATGACGAATAGATACTTCCCACGCCTGGCGTAATAGCTCGTCCTTATTCTTTCTCAACAAATAACCATACCAACGGAGATCATCAATTACGTAGTTCAACAATCAACACCAAGCTAATTGTTACTTATTATTGTATTAATAATAATATCAATCTTTAATGAGGAAACTTTTTCATTACAAATGATTTTCAAAAAGGACCTCAAACTTAAATACTAATTTCCCTTACTTTGGGTCCACATTATCAGATGCTATTAAACTAATTTTTGTATTTAGCTTATACGTACCAGAGATTTTCAATTTTCATTTTCAAAATTTGAATTCACCATTTTAATGTGTGATGTGTTCTGTCATTTTTCAAGAAAGGAGACTGGCACTGAGATAGTAACATACAAGTACCATTCAAGTTGGCGGCGATTAAGAAAATAAAATCAAAGGTGACGTTTCGACCGTTAGCTTTTCATCAGTATTGCTCTGGAAACTGCTTACGGTGCTGGTTTTACGACATTTCATCTTAAAGCTGATGATATATGTATTTATGTGATGGTAGCTAAAACAACAAGACCTCGCTTGACTTTCTGCTTCTTGACTATGAAATCTCCCACGATGCCTAATGACATATCACGCACTGGTCCTCCAAAATAGTATCACATTACCAGTTTTCCTCCCCTTTAAAATACTTTTACTGAAAAGATTTTCTTACCTTTTTGTAAACAAATCTCATGACAGCTTAATGAAGCAGTATTCTGAAACAAAAAACACACTTGTTTAGTAGTTTTTTTTGTGTTTAATAGAAAAAATTAAGGGTCATTTAGCAGCCAGAAAGTAACAGTATTCAGCCAAAACTGATAGGTACTTCAAAATTATTTCACGAACGTGTGATGGGCTGTATATGATTGATAAATAGTTGACATATTATCCTACAGACGTGAGTTGATTAATTGTTTTATTATTAACTTCTCGCACGAAATTTTCACTACTACCATCATCACAACCTTCATCACAACCACCATCATCACTATCATCATCATTATCGTCATCACTACCATCATCACTATCATCATCACTATCATCATCACTACTATCATCATCACTACCACCATCACTACCATCATCACTACCATCATCACTACCATCATCACTACCATCATCACTACCATCATCTTTACCATCATCACTAACATCATCACTACCATCATCACTACCATCATCATCGTCATCACTACCATCACTACTATCATAATCACTACCATCATCACTTTCATCATCACTACCATCATCACTACCATCATCACTACCATCATCACTACCATCATCACTACCATCATCACTACTATCATCATCACTACCACCATCACTATCATCATCACTACTACCATCATCACTACCACCATCATTTTCATCATCACTACCATCATCACTACCATCATCACTACCATCATCACTACCATCATCACAACCATCATCACTACCATCATCACTACCATCACCACTACCACTACCATCATCACTACCTTTAGCCAATACCCCCTTTTTTTTATAAGAACCAGTGCATTTTGCCGAGGTTAAATTGTTCTAAATAAACAAGCCAACAAAGTAATAACTATTACATAAAAGTTTAAAGTTTTTAACGCTTGTGGGATGCGACTTAAATGGCACATGAGAGATAGCACAGAAATGCTATCCACCGATGTGTAACACAAATTCAACTGAATTATAGGTCGAAGTTGCTTGCTTTAGAATCACAGGAAAAATACGAAACTACAAGAAACGATTTTCGTCAACACACGTACAATGTTTTGATCACGTACGCTTAAACAATAGCTAATAATAAAAAAGAACACAGAAGTCACATGTGCCAGGAACCCGGAAAGGAAACAATGTCGGTGCAACTTTCATCTCGATTGCAAAAATAGTTCTAAAAGATGCGAAAAAATACATTTTACTGGAACGCAGATTTCTTTCCAGTTACAAGCTTTTTTATAAGAAGCAGTAAATTTTGACGAGGCTCATTGTCCTTCATTTTTTGTCTGCCTCAGCCTCAATTTGTTCTTAATTTGTTCTTACTTCTGTAAGCGGTTTGAAATGATGAGAAATAAAAAAAAAAGACAAGGCATTGAAAAACAATGCTGATCGTCTGTATACGTGTATCATTTGGGGCAATAGTAGATATAATACAATAATAAAACAATTATACCTTGACTCGTACACGAAGCAAAAGTTTCATTGAAGATAGAATCAAACAAAAAAAATTTCGCAATTTGTAAAATTTTTATTATGCAAATATATTCATTTTTACCGAAAGGGAACTGTCAACTTTCAGCCAATTTCAAAAAGTCAAGATGCTTTGAAGCGGGGCGAAGGTCATAAGCGTGCCGTGCAAAACACTTTTTAATGTTACAGTCTTCATACACAAATCAGAACTTACTTCATCTTTAAGGTCGCTCATTGGGAATAAAGTTTAGAGCTTTTCTGTAATTACAACTTTTCGTAAATTGAGAAATTACCTCACCTGAATAAACACTTATAGTAGTAAATGAAACACAAGTTTTAAATATTTTCACCCGAGCGAGCAGTCGTCACGTAAAACGACTTCACGGAATATCATTTTTTAAAAACCTTGATTAAGTAGTTACATCTTATCCTCTTCTGCACACAACTCCTCGTTTTCCTCCTTGGGCCATCTTTGTAATTGATTTTTCGCGTTTTGAGCTACAAATACAATTACACATGTTTCGCTTGAGTCACATACATGAAGTCCTCGACTGCCTATTTTTTAAGAATTATACTGAGGCTCGATCACTCGACCACTCTGGTTTTACTACTTCGACAAAATGACAACCTATTTTGAAACTATTATTTAAGAACTATTTAAGAATTATATAAGGCTCAAAATGTCAAAATTTTAAGAATCTCGAGGCTCGGGGAAGAACGTTTGAAAACCCTTAACCTTCTCTTGACTTTATTAAGTCATTCATGAACATTTAGCCTTGTGCCAAAAACTATGAGCCAAAAAATTATTGAGTTTATATTGTATTGTAAGTCCCGCCTATTTGTACCAATCATACTTTTTTCTCGAGTCCCGTGATTCTTAAAATTTTGAAATTTTGAGCCTTACTTGAAAAGCTTACTTATCACAAGTAAAAGATTTAAACAAAAGAGTCGCAGTTACCAAATTACAACTTTCAGCCCATAATCTTTCTGTTGAAATTGGAAGATATTCTAACACTCCAAAGCAAAATCGTTTGTGTACTCTCTGCAATCTCGGTGAAATAGGTGACGAATTTCATTACTGCATGGTGTGTCCTCATCACAAATTTCAGAAGCTGAGAACTTTAACTAACCCGAAATTCAATTTGCTTGATAGAGAATCCTTATTTTCATATTTAATCTCAATGGCTGATAAATCAATAACTACAACTACCGCAGCTTATTTTTATAAGTTACTGAAGTTGTATATAAATGATATGAATGGTTAAAAAATATGATTCTTATAAAAAAAAAGTGTTTATCATTCAGATGATAATATGAATGATTACTTGTTTTGATCTGTATAATGCGTTTATAGTATATTATGTATATTGTGGGTAGCAACTTGTAAACCGAGTAATATACCTTTGCAAATAAAATATAATTCTTAGATAATTCCTAAATAATAGTTTCAAACTAGGCTGTCATTTTGTCGAAGCAGTGAAACCAGAGTTGTCGAGTGATCGAACCTCAGCACGATTCTTAAAAAATTCTTAAAATTTCCGAAATCTGAGCCTCATGATTCTTATAAATTGGATTCATATAAAAATGTGTGTAATACTAGCAGACGTATAAATTAAATAACCTACCGCTAGTATGATTATAGTCGTTATATTTCGAACCAGTTTCGCAGATAAATATATTTATACAAGCTGATATTCCGTCTATTTAGCATTGACGTCGATATCTGTATATCCACATTTACAAATCAAACTAAAGTGAAATTGTTCGGAACTAGACCAAAACTCTCGCGCATAGCCAGTAATATAGCCAAAATTAACGTGCGTCTCCGAAAACTTCTCCAAGTATTAAAATATATCACTGAATAAACACAAAACATTTCACTCTTGCATTAGAAATTCTCTTCTGAGATTCCACAGATTATCCAAACAGCAATATTTGACTAATTGAAACAAAATAAGCCAGGTGAAAGCAAACTTTAACTAATACTTACGAAATATAAATGACAAAAAATTGATACGGTAAGCTACTGTATTTTAGCTATATGTAGCAAATTGCTTCAGATTCTAATTTAAACATACATGCATCAGATAACACTATTGAAAATGAGACAAAAATAAAGCGTTTTACTCTTTTAGCAAAATGATTTTGTGACTTAGTTTCTTTTCATTTATCGCTTCAAAGAGAAAATCTGAGATTCAATTCCTTTCTCGGAATAACGAGTTTTTGTTCGTCCATATTTTATAACTCGAACTATATCAATTCAAAAAATAGTGTATGGTCTACCGAAGGATATCGCGTGACATTAGATCCCGATTTTGTCTATGTTTTTATTTTGAAAGTGTGTTCTATTTCTTATTTACGTCAACAAACAAGTTTGTTCAAACACGCAATGCTCTTGCATCGAAGACGAGCTCCATTCTGCAACTTTTACCAACTGGTTATATCGAAGAAGAAACATTGATATTGCATTTATAATCCAAGTTGGAGCCATTTGCATCACTAATTATGAGAGCTATAAAAACTGATTGAAAGTAATTTGAGCTAAATAAATAATTTTAGGAAATCAATTAAGCTGTATCTTAACAAAATGTCCAACTTACCTTTGCTTTTCTAGAAGACCGAAATCGCTTGCACAAATCTTGACACCATGTCGCTAATCCATTACTTTGCGAGCTAACTTCTTGATTATTTAAAACTGCAGACTGAAGGAAAACCCACAGCAGAAGATGGAAGAGCGATTTCATTTCCGACAGATAAATGTACAGAAAAGAAGTTTGCAACGGGGTTTGTTTTCAGAGGCAACACCGGACATGAACATCACAATTGTCTTCATGAAATGTGACAAGGTCATGAATTATCCAATACAAACGTGCAGTCCGTGAAGGAATGAGAGCGGCGGATATGAGCGAGTCTTTTCTGACGTCATATTTTACATTGGGCTTCACTGAACTGGCGTACAACTTTAGGTATCACGTAGCGAACGCGCGAACAACGATTTATACGGTTTTAGTCTAAAACTTTAGAAAATGTGTCGAGCTAAAACAGAGATGAAATTTTTGACTCTATGCAAGCAGTTTCTAAGGGGAGGACCATTTGATTTTTGAGAGGGGGGAGGGGGGGCTGGAATTCGAGTATTTTGAAAAAAAAATTCTTTAACCCTAGCAGAAAGAAGAAAAATCGTGCAGCATACACTTGAAAAAAAAATTCATAGAAGGAAAGCACCCAAACAAAAGAATTGCAATATTTGGAAACATTTTCTAGCGCTTCACTTTTACGGGGAAAAATATCTTGCTTGTTCGCAAGGGCAAAAAAAAAATTCTTGCATGGACTAAATGTTCCACCCCTCTAACGCAAGTGTTCTGTGGTAGTGCAGGGTATACATTTCAAATAAACACATATTTGAAAACGTAAAATTTAATACGTTTTGTATTGAATGTTGCTCTATAAGGTATGCGATTAAGTTAATTTTTAGTTTTACCCTAACTGCTTAACCATTGACTCTAACTTAGTGCAATACCTTTGATGTCTGACAGAATGAAATAAATACAATTTAAAAATTAATAAAAATGTTAAGTTATCTTTAAAAATTCATGGTTCTATTGTTTTATAAGCTATCTCCTTGAAATTTTGGGACTTAAAGCTATTTTTGATACGGCAAATTTAATAATGAATCTCTTTTTTCCATCAACAAAGTGTTTTTATAAAATGTTTTTGTATTAGTGTGAAAAAGGTCTTTGTTAAATAGCTAGTGCGTTTTCGACTCGAATGCGCGCTCTCATTGGCTAAATCGAGGTCACGTTGATGTGTTCAAATCAAATGTTCCCCAATCGGCGAACGTTCTTGTCGCGCGTCACGTTTGAGAGCGGGAAAATTTAATAATTGTGGTTTATTTTGTTTATGCTATATAACAAAACACTTATTAATGACTACTCCCTCGGGAAACATCTGTTTTGTTTCCCTCGAATCTTGATGTTTTCCTCGACTTCGTCTCGAAAACAGATGTTTTCCTCGTAAGCCGTCACTAAGTGTATAATACTGATTGGGGGCAGGTAATATATCTATATATCCCTTCATAAAATGGGTATATCAAAAATAGCAGGAAAATACAGTGGTATAGTTAGGTGACACTTAGGTTTTTCAAACTCGCTTTTATTTTTTCTTTAAAATTGGAAAATATTGATATTTATTGATAATTCCATAATTGCGGTATCTTCATGTTAGTTTTAGCATTTTTTGGCTGAAGCCGTCAAAAATCAAAACC
Organism: Zoanthus solanderi; assembly: GCA_024336925.2. Lineage (NCBI taxonomy): Eukaryota > Metazoa > Cnidaria > Anthozoa > Zoantharia > Zoanthidae > Zoanthus > Zoanthus solanderi. The sequence goes on along the minus strand of JANCMA020290930.1, from coordinate 4,859 downwards.
AACCAAATCCACAGCCGGAAATGCTTTTTATGTTTAAGCCCCGTCTACACGAGCAATTTTTATGTGATAAGTTTTATTTATTTGCCAGTGAACGCTCCGTCTATACGGGCACTTTTTATTTGAAAAGAAAAGATTGAAGACTGGGATCTATGGATGACATAAAAAAAATTGCCGATTTTATGTGTTGTCTTATCTACACGGACAATCTTCTGTATGTGACAATTTTTATTTGCCACATGTCCATAAAAACTAACAAGCTAATTTTTCAGCAAATATAATTGTCATACAAAGATTGATCAATTTTGTTCATCTACACGAGCAAATAAAAATTGTCACATAAAAATTGCTCGTGTAGACGGGGGCCGTAAAAGTGTGTATTTAAAAAAAAAACGTTTAAAAAACATACTTTGCAAAAGTGTGTGCTTTGTTGGAGGTTAGTTTTTAAAATCGTTTGACTGTCGCAGAAAAATGACAAGCTGATATAACAGCAAGCGCCAGTTTTAATGGGTCGACACGGTAAACCAAGCATTATCAACTATTTGTCGAAACAAAAGATTGGCTCACAGCCGCTTTCTTAATGAAAATGAATCAAAATTTGTTAAAACTCTAAATTGGTGATCTCAAAGATATAAAAGATTACCATCAGAAATTTAACAGCCAAGTCTAAGTGTCGCCACCTGTTACTGAGTTTGCCTAAAAATACAAAACCATCGTGTTTTTAGCAGTTCGGGACGCAACATCCTACGCGTCTAGTTTTTCTTCTTTAAAGACAATACTTCAAACTAAATTTCAAGAACGATCGTTTCATGTAAACGAGTGGTTTTAAAAAAACATGCATTCCGACCTCATAAACCTTACTTGCTTAGCCATTATAAACAAATGTTTTAAAACCGACCTCAAAAGATTAGAAAAAATTACCGAAAGGAACAACTCGTTGGCTGTTATTAAAAATTTAATAAAACGTTTCGGGCTTCGCCCTTCATCAGTTAAAAATTAAAAAGCTGAAAAATACATGCTCTAGTGACGCACCTAATTTATACTAACCTGCTTTAGAAAATTTACATAAATATTTAAAAATACAAAAGACAAAAGTAACAATGGGCTTAAAAATACTAATTTATATATATATAAATAAATAAACAAATAAATAAACACAAAAGTCAAAAGTTCCGGCTTGTACGAAAAATTTTAAGCTCCTGCCATATTATACAGTATTTATATGGAGGCAGTTACAACCCGCCAACCACAGCAGACCCTGAACAGCAGTTTTTGTAACAAAAATCGAATCCAAATATGCTTATATGTTTTCACTTGGAAAACAAAATTCCTGAGTGACTTCGTTTGGTTCTGGTTGTTTTTTTTTTTTTGCAATGCAATTCACTACGCCTCCACGAAAAGTTAATGAAGCTGCTCTTACCTCCTCTCTGCTCTGCACCTGTTTCCTGATTAGCTCGTCACTCCCTTAATCGCGTGCGGTTCTGTTCCCGTCATTTTTAGGAGAAGACTACTTATTTTTATTATTACTAGCGTTTTATTCTTACTTTTATTTGACTTTTGTTATTTGTATTATTTTTATTTATTATTTTTATTTTGTTTTTGTTTTCTTTGCAAATTTTCAGGGCTTTTCGGATAGATTCCGGGGGATTCCGGGTCGGTTCCGAAGGGTTTCGAGGCGGTTCTGGTGGTTCCGGGTAGGTTCCTCGATTTACATACACCCGTTCTAATCTATCATGCGCTTGCCAACAGAAGGGTATGTACGGCTTATTGACAACTGCAAGGCTTTTAAACATAATCTTTATTCAAATTTTGTTGTAGCAGGGGAAAAACTAGGTTAACACTCTCACTCTTGACAGATCTTGAACGAATTGTCTGTGGGAGATGCTAGTTTTGCTTTGATTTGTAGTTCTACTTGTAAGCAGCATGAGTCGTCTCACTGAGACGTTTGTTAAAAAGATGTATGAAAGAATTGCTAACTTATGCAAATTAGAAAAATATTCAAAGTATTTCTGGGCAATCAATTACCTTCACACTTAAGCCCCTGGCGAACCAAACCAAAGAGCATTTGGCCACAGTAATCACAGAATGTCGGTGATTTGTATGAATGAACTTGCAGGGTATGAGGACGTATGACCGTTTCATCTTCTGGAACAGTGGCTGCAAGACAAAAGCAAAAGCAACCTTTGTACTTTCTTACCTGAATAGCTATAAAGGGAGTAACGACAACTTAAATGATCCTGCATGAAACAACGAAACATTATGACCCTTGCAAGCATGTTTACCTGCCCAAACTTCGTTACAAATTGAGAAGAATAAATAGACTACAACCACTTAAGCCATTGTTTATCATCAATTAGTATTTTGCATTAGACAAAAAGAGACAGCAAAAAAAACAGACAGTAACTCAGTCAAAATTATAAGTACAGAGACAGCCAAACAGGCCGAGATGAACATGCAAGAGTCAGGCAGACAAAAATGCAGATATAAATACAGCCAAACAGACAATCAGTCAGATGAACAGACTGACTGAGTACATAGACAGATAGCTTAATTGGCACACAGAAAGACAAACGTAATCAGACAAGTGGATGAAAACATATAAAGAATCAGAGACAGAATCAATGAAAACAGGATTTCGGAAGTTAAAACGTGACTTTTACCAGAAAGTACAACGAGAATAACTGAGCCATCCTTCAGCTGCTCAATGTTGTCCAGTCTTTTTAGAATATCTGAACTGGAGCTCTGCTCTTCGACAAACAGCACAATTTTATCGGATATTGCCACATAACCATGATCTGGAAACTGAAAAACAAAAAACAATTTAGTTTAAGCGAGTTTGGAACGTTTTGTGCTACCTCAACTTTTTTTTAAGCGCTCCATTGCTTTTTAAAGCTATAGAACCTACACCCCTTCCGGATGAAAGTAATTAAAGGCATAAGAATCTCCGAGTTACTCCTCCTGCTACTTCTACGGCTTCTACAACATCTACTACCACAACAACAACAACAACAACAACAACTACTACTACTACTACTACTAAAATCATTGCTCCGATTCAACTAAAATAAATTAAACGTAGCAGTTCAGAATCGTCTGCTAGTCATTTATCTAGTTTTTAGTTTTTTTAATTGTTACCGTTAAACATTTCGAAATCCTTTGTAATTCTTATTTGATTGTAATTAGGTATTTGTATCACAATCAAACTAGGATTACTTTTAATCAGTTCTATTGAATGATATTGTAAAACAGCTCGCCTTGACAATATGTAGCAATTTACATCATGTTAATAAAGAATACTTCACTATTATTACTATACTACTACTACTATTACTACTACTACTACTACTACTACTACTACTATTACAACTACTACTATTACTATTACAACTACTACTACTACTACTACTATTACTACTACTACTATTACTACTACTACTATTGCTACTACTACAACTACTATTACTACTACTATTACTACTACTACTACTACTACTACTACTACTACTACTACTATTAGTACTACTATTACTAGTAGTAGTAGTAGTAGTAGTAACAAGCTTTATTGGTATGATATAAAACATTTGTTACACATTGCCAAAGCATTACTTTTGATAACTATAAATTACAAATCATTGAAAAGGATTCTAAAAAACAAACGTATTCTACTACTTCTACTAATACTACTACTACTATTACTACTACTACTACTACTACTACTACTACTACTACTACTACTACTACTACTACTACTACTATTACTACTACTACTACTACTATTACTACTACTACTACTACTATTACTACTACTACTGCTGCTGCTGCTACTATTACTACTACTACTACTACTACTACTACTACTACTACTACTACTAGTGTTACTACTATCACTACTACTACCACTACTACTACTAATACTGCTACTACTACTATTACTACTACTACTATTACTATTACTACTACTACAACTACAACTACTACTATTACTACTACTACTACTACTACTACTACTACTACTACTACTACTATTATTACTACTACTACTACTATTACTACCACTACTACTACTACTACTACTACTACTATTACTAGTACTACTACTACTACTGTTACTACTACTACTACTACTACTACTACTACTATTACTACTATTACTACTACTATTACTACAACTACTACTACTACTACTACTACTACACTGTGGATGTTCTCCTTCAGTAGCATATTTATAAAATTAAAAATAAAAATAAAATTCGACTGAGGCCTAAAGCTACTGTAAAAATGTCTTTATAAAATGTCCTAGCTTTTGCCGGTCAATGGCATCGTCAGTGACTGGAACACAAAAATGCGTATTTTTTAAAATGTTTTATAAAAACAATTTGAATGGTACGTGCGTTATGTTTGGTCAAGAAGTCTGTTTTTACAGCGCTATGAAGCACGAAAATGACGTTAATAATATGATTGACTTTCTCCAAGTTGTGAGAATTTACATTTTCATAAAAAAGGGATAAAACATTTTCTCCGTGCTTTCATAGCCTGGTGAATTCTCGGCAAAGTTTGTAAGAAATCTGGAGTAGTTGAAAATCCTCGACTGCCTCTCGGGTTTTTATTGATCCAGCCTTCTCAAAATGTTTCTGAGGAGCAGGTTATATTAAAGTTGGAGGCGGTTTGGTTGCTGAAGACAACCTTTCGAGTGGCCGTAGGGCGGGAGCATCTAGGGAATCCGGGAAATTTTTGAAATTAAGATGCACAATGGTGTGATTTGGTGCAATCTGGGGGACCTGAAGAGTGACAATTGTATTTCATTTTTACCAACTTGATTTACTATCATTTGCAATAACATGTCCAAAGATACCTTTTATTCA
>JANCMA020290824.1:0-12191 GCA_024336925.2 Zoanthus solanderi | reverse complement strand
TGAAAGAAGAGAAAACAATTTTTAAGCCCTTGGCGGGAATCGAACCCCACATCTTCGGTTTACTAGTCCGACGTGCTAACCACTACACTACAAGGACTAACCACGCTGGAAACGCAGCCAGTTAATGTAATGTATGAGGTAACTGCAAGGATCCCGAGGCATTATTCTCTATGGATAAGTTGAACGCCGTAAATTTGGGTACGCATAGATTTGATGAAATGACATGAAAGTATATTAAAGTAGGTTCAATTCCCGCCAAGGGCTTAAAAATTTGTTTTCTCTTCTTTCATTCTATATACACACACCGAACGCATTTAATATACCTTCAAAGTTTTGATTACCTTCAACTCGTGCTCCCATCATTCAAGTTGTCATGGTGATGTCAATGCCAAGCAAATTACAAAGCGGGTGATGTAACTGTTAATCCTTAAACTGATAGGCAGTCTTACCGCGGCGCAAGAATGCAATTTTCTAACAGGAGAAAACAGAAAAAAAAAAAACAGCCCCGCGTTTCTGGACCGGATTGCCATAGACAACCCAGTAACAACCCAGCTATTACTACTCTCCATCTTAGAAATCACGACAGTACATTCAGACTTACCATCAAAATCAGGCTGTACAACGCTAGAACCATCGCCTTTTTCTAACACACTGACAGTGAGATCAGCTTCAACTCCTCCGCTCTTGTTTGCCATACACGTGTATATTGTACTGCCTAATAACCAACAACATTCCTTTATTAGATTAAGGTGCACCGCGACTGAAAAAAACACTCATAAAAGAAATCTAACGTGAGAATCAGGTAAGGCGAGTTACCTAAAGAATGAGTCGTCGCTTAAATTATTACGTTACTCCGTGTCGGACCCTATGTTGACCGTTGCTGTAGGTCATAGATCTGCATTGAATTCCTTGTCGTTTGTGTAATATTTACACGAAAAGTTACAAAATTTCTGAAGTTCACTTTTTACAAAGAAATTCTTTAAGTAATAAAAATGTTGCGAAATCTAGCTTGTATGTTCTTTGAATGTTGTTTTAAATCTTACTAATGTGCGTTGGCGAGTACCTACAACACGTAAATAGATATCTGAACAGACATAACTAGAATGCTGCTGAAAAAAAATAGCAAAACAGGAAGACAACTCGATCATGATTAGATTGTTATTAATGCTATTATTATTTATAACACAGATAGGTCCCTACGCGCGCCTGATTGGTTAAAAACTAAGTTTTATTTGAGTATAAAGGGTGTTTTATTGTTTTTTGGCCTTTAGAATCTATATAATATAAAGCAAATAAAAACACCTAAGCCGTGTATTAGATCTAGACTGTGATAAAACACTTCGGGAATTTGAGAACATTTGAGAAATCTAGATACATTCCCCTAGTGTTCTGAAATTCCCGTCGTGTTTTATCACAGTCTAATACACGGCTTAGACTTTTTTATTTGTTAATTAATAAGCAACTTTCGTACACTGTAAAAAATCCGTGGTCGCGATTGGTCAAAATCAATCACGTGATTTCAGTTTATCTGTCACAAACCGGCATGACCGTGCGGTTATAAAATGTTAACCTTTTTTTCCTTGTATAACCCATGGTTTGAAAATGACACACCTTGAACATTAAAAGGTCCTAACCGTGACAGTGCACACAACATGAAACAAAGAAACATTGTAATCTTCTGTGTAGTTTGCTAATTTTCTTAATCAGTCCACTCTAACAACTTTGGTATAACCGATGATGCATAGCAAGTCAGCAGCAATACGTACCGGGTTTCTTCTGCATGTTGTTTGTGAAAATCCAATCTGCTGCTTTTTGTGCATCTGGACCGGTAAGATAAAACTTTCCAAAGTAGGACATGTTAAACACAGCAACCCCTTCTCTACAAGCCCGACATTCCTCGCCAATCTGAAATTTGCATACATTCCTTAACTAACCATTATTTACAATCGCATCTAATCAGTCATTTTGCATTTTCTATTTGCGTATGCTTGACTAGAAGTATAGCAGGTAGGGTAGAGTATAGAATGTTCAATCGTTAGGCCTTGAACAGCAAAATAAGCAAAGTTACCCAGATCTACCCAGGCAGCCGAAGCCGCCGGCTGCGATTAAGAGCAGCTCACTTAAATTTTAGGTAAAAATGTTCAAATTAAGTGAGTTAAGGTGATTTATGGCGACGAAGGAGAATTTAAAACTTCTAACGATTGCCTAGGTCGATTGGAATATTCACCTTTGAAACCTACTGTTCTTCTTCATTTACACTTTACTTGGCACACAAGGAAGTGGACGTAAAACGAAACGTTTGTAATTGATATTGTGCTTTAAAAGATCATCAAAAACAAGAACAAATGTAATGCTCTCATGGCAAAAGCACGTCAAATTATATAAAAACACACGGAGGCTTACACTTTTGTGAAATGCCATTGGTTCGACATATCCAAAAAGCTTCGTGATATACTTTTATCAGTTGAATAACAACAGTTTTTCTGCCACTTACGATATCATGATGCGATGGAAAGTGGAAGGTATATTCTTGATCCAACAGATTTCTGTATGCATAATTCTCGTGCTTTGTTTTTCCATACGAACCATAGTAATCATATTCTAAAATCTGCAAGGAAAGATTTTCATAAAGATTGATTGAACAAAACCTCCTGACACTTTAGGAAGTACTGGATAGGTTTGTTGCTATATATGGTAGAATGGCCGGACATATGACGCCAAGTGCATTGGATTCAATATTTATAAGTTTGTCACGGGCAATGCTTTCAGCTCTATTAAAATTAAATGAAACTTCTATTTGTAATTAAAGTCTCGGGTATTAAAAGACACACAGTGATATATATATAGACGGCAAGACATCAAAAACGTGTTTGGCGAGGAAACCTTAGTATTTCATTTTCATTTACTGGGATTTTGCTTTTCAAAACACACAACATTTTCTCTCAATATGTAAACTGCCGTACAGTTGTCTTGGCTAATAATAACTGCTAGTAAGAATACCAAGAAATATGCTGATATATTTTAGATGAAAACAATCAACTATGTTTATTATCTTCGCTAACGTCAACCAAACTGCCCCACAGGTCTCTTGCCTAAAAATAACAGCTAACAACAATCTTTTTCATATTTCAAAAAATAAAGGTTAAAAACTTATGCAATCAAAAATAGTCCGTTTTAGTGCTACACAACCCACATTTTACTAAGCCACACGGTAAAAGGTATTATGATCGGTGAGACAGGAAAACACGTAAGAAGCAGACAAATTGAGGAAGACGGAAAAGACGGCATAAGATGTAATTTCACTTAATGTGCAAAATGGGTCACTTACTTTAGGCTGGGAGTTTGAGTCGAACCATCCAGGTCTTTCCCAGCCGTGGCGCTCTTGGTACACACATCCAGCGTTCATCAACACCTAAAAAGGATAACCTTCAACATCAGTAATACAGCAACTAAACGAGGCCTCATGTGCATACAAAATAATAAGAACAAGCTTTGTTTCTTGAGAGAGTTGATAAGATCTCTGCCTTCCGATAAGGTCTGCCGAAATTTAAAAATTTATGCGATCTTCCTTTCCTGTCTAAGCTAACTCAGCTTTGCATCCTTGCAGGGTAGGTAAATGAGTACCAACGTCTGCTAACCTGCGATGGATTAGTGTCCTGACCAGGGGGGATTCAAAAACTCTCATCCTCTTAACACCATAGAAACCTGATATAAGCGCCGACTCCATGGGCCACTTGGCTCGTAAAGGATTTAGCTTTAGCTTTACACTCTAAGTCAAGAGCTGTTCTAAGTCGCAAGGAACTGCGTAACTTGTTTAGGAGATTAGCCAAGTACTGGGGTTCAATCTCAGTTTCCTTCTTTGGTTAAAGTAAGGAGGAGGAGGTTCGTTTAGTTTGGGGAAGAATAAACTCAAGAAAAAGGTAAGGTATTGACTCCAACTCTGACGAAAAAAAATCTTAATTTGGTCAAAATATTTTTTCAGGCCATAATAGGAAATACAAAAAGACAGAGACCTAATTTTTTTAATTCTTACCTCAATTTTTTTTATTCTTACCTCGTGAAATGGATCACACCTAATGTTTCTACCCGCAAGTGGTTCGTCGTGTGGGAAAACCATGGAGTAATTCTTGGCATATGCCTCATGGCTTCTTTCTCGCAGCCATTTGTTGTTGGGAATAACTGAATTGTGAAAACGTCTAGAAACATCAATAGCAGAACCATTACTTTTAATGGTCAAAACTTGCTTTTATATAACTATAAAGAAGAACAAAAAGACAACTCTGAAAAACAAGGCCTTCTTCATACAATATAGCTTGTAGCATTAAGTCACGAAAGATTTAATTGAGTTTCGCATTAACATTAGTTCTAAACATTAAACAGAATGTTTTATTTGTGTAATTGCGACCTTAATGCAATTATTTAGCATGAAATTCCTTTCACTACAAGATTACAAATGATGTAAGCTTGTTCACTGTAGCTTTTAACATTCTCAAGTCCTTATGATAAGAGTAGCAGAAAGGAAATCGTTTCTTTGGTGGCGATGATCTAACAACGTTTCAAGAACCCATAAATGGTTTTCAGTGCAGTGTTAAACCTGCATTTGTTTTTCTTAGATATTACGTAATTTCCTTTCCTAAACATAATTAGTTCTGCACGTCACTGAGCGATCGTTTTGGGCCTTTCCGTAAGTGAGTGTAATAGATATAATACATATTTTGATGGATTATCAGAAACTTATCTTATGATTTATCCGTAGATATCCAGTGTGGGATGTCCGTGAACAATCCGCATGATTACCATAACCTAGCTAATGTCATATTCGTACATATCCAGTTCTTGATATCCACGAACAATCTACATTGTTATTGTAAACTTACCTAATATCGTATCTGTACAAATCCAGTACGGGATGTCCATGAACACTCCACATGGTCATCATAACTTACCTAATGCCATATCTGTATGTATTCAGTACGAGATATCCAGGAACAATGTGCGATGTTATCATAAACTTACCTGATGTCATACCTCTGCATATCCAGTACGGCATGTCCATGAACAATCCACATGGCTATCCTGACATACCTAATGTCATATCCCCACATATCCAGTTCGGGATGCCCATTAACAATCCACACGGTTATCCTAACATACCTAATGTCATATCCCCACATATCCAGTACGGGATGTCCATGAACAATCCACATGGCTATCCTGACATACCTAATGTCATATCCCCACATATCCAGTTCGGGATGCCATTAACAATCCACACGGTTATCCTAACATATCTAATGTCATATCCCCACATATCCAGTTCGGGACACCCATTAACAATCCTCACGGTTATCCTAACATATCTAATGTCATATCCGCACATATCCAGTTCGGGATACCCATTAACAATTCACATGGTTATCGTTAACTTACCTAATGTCATATCCGTACATATCCAGTTCGGGATGTCCATGAACAATCCACACGGTTATCCTAACATACCTAATGTCATATCCCCACATATCCAGTTCGGGATGCCCATTAACAATCCACACGGTTATCCTAACATAACTAATGTCATATCCGCACATATTCAGTTCGGGATGCCCATTAACAATCCACACGGTTATCCTAACATACCTAATGTCATATCCCCACATATCCAGTTCGGGATATCCATTAACAATTCACATGGTTATCGTTAACTTACCTAATGTCATATCCGTACATATCTAGTTCGGGATGTCCGCGAACAATCCACTGTGCCAGCTGCTGGCCACAGCCACCTGCCAACATGATCCCAGCTGAGTTAAATCCACAACCGTGATAGAAACCTCGTAGTTCGGGATCCTCTCCTAGAAGGGGTTTGTGATCTGGAGTAAACGACTCAGGACCACAAACTGTAGACTTCACTCCTGTTTCGGCAATTGCTGGCACTCTGTTACAGGCACCCTCGATGTGGGCACTGAATACATCCCAGTCGAGGTCAAACAATGAGAATGCGAAATCTTTTTTTACCTATGTAAAGAAACGTATTAAAATATAAAATCTTAAAGGTGATGCTCAATTCAATAAATTATGTAGTGAAAAATTCAGTAATGGTAAGCAACAGAACTAAATTTTTCAAGATTAAATGTAAAATAAAAAATATTAAACAAAATATAAAAGGTGGTGCTTAAAGAAATAAACTTTGTAATAAAACATTCATTAATAGCGAGTAACAGAACTAAAATTTTCAAGACTTAATATAATATTAAAAACCATCAGTTTCAGAGTTCAGGGAGCTTTTTTTCACGATGCCTTAGTCTGCTATATACATACTATAAGAATCTAAAACGTTCTCTGGTTGAAATATTCTTAAACATGTGAGCTTTCAGCTATTGTCGATATCTTATGACAAATGAAGAAACCATTTAATAGAGATGCTTTGTAACAAATACTCAAGCGAATATTGGTCCACACAGGTGTCCAAATTGATAGTCACAGAAGAATGTTTCAAATTTTTGTGCATGATTTCACGTTTACTTACATTGTCCCAAAAGATTGGATTATGTTCGTATCCTCCGGCAGACAATCCATCGCCTTGTAGTTTCAGGTAGATCGACGTGTCATGATCTCGAATGTTTGGCATATTCTGAATTCCTTCAATACGCTCTGTTACAACATAAGCATGATACATTGCGAGCAATGGAACTTTAATATTAACCATCTCACCGATGTATGGCGCCCAAACACCAGTACAGTTCACTACATATTTGGTTTTGATAACACCCACTGCAGTCTTGACAGCAGTTACTCGGCGAACACCATAATCATCTACTTCAGTAATAATATCTTCAACAGGGCAGTTCTCAATAACCTGAAGAGAAATTTAGTTGAATTCTTCACAGTAACAACTCACTGATGCCGTTGTTGAATCAAGTTTTACAAAGTAAACTCAATTTGTTTCTATTTTGATCCATAGGTCAGTAAGTTGCCACAGTCCAGCAATTTTACACATTAACAACAATCTAAGGTTAATGAAGGTGATGGAATATATAGTTTTACAAGTAGTTAAATTTTACACCGTAGTGGATTCAGAAAGAATTGGCGTTCACTCCGACGAAGGACTACGGTCCGAAACGTCAGTTTTTTAAATTTCTTTTTGAATTCACTATGGTGTAAAATTTAATTACTTGTAAAACTGTTTCTATAGAAACACCGACGCAGCATTCCAATTTGTTATGGAATATATTTCAAAACATTTAATAAATACAAAGTGGTTTTCTTTCCATTTAGAAAACAAAAATCCAAAATTATGTTCATGCTAACTACTTATATAAACGCCGTTGAGATTGATATGTGTGTCTTAAATTTTGTTAAGATTTCCCAACTTTCCACGGAATTCTAGTTCAGGTGAAAGCTTGCATGACTTTAAAGACTTCAGTCATTTTTAACTTTGGCAAAACACACTAGTATACCAAAAACATATATTCTCTGTCACCACTTTCTAACAAGGAATGGATATCTGGAAAAACATGAACTGAAGAAAAGGGGTAACAGACACTATGATTATTGTCAGTTCGTTCTCAAGCATTCTCATGCATGCGGCAAAGAGGAGAACGCCTACTAATCCTGTGCTGACCTGTGATCAATCTTATGAGATTTCCGTAAATGCTCGCTAGCAAAAGTGTGGCTTATGCATTTTCAATGGGCACTGACGTCACCATTTCGGTGCGTAAAAGAGCAAAAAAAAAAAATTTCACAACAACAGTGTCGAAGAAACCACCCGTAAGATAATCGCAAAAGGGAAAAACATCCAACAAACTACTACATTCAATTACCTTGGCAGCATGTGAGCATCAGACGCCAGGTCAGACAATGAAATTAAGAGACGCATTGCAATAGCCAAAGATGCCTTCACTGCGAAAAAGTCAATCTTGATGAACACTCGAATCAGTATGACGACAAAGATGAGAATCCTCAAGTGCTACATCTCGTCAGTCTTTCTCTATGGATGTGAAAAGTGGACACTATCCAGAAAAATGTAAAAGAAACTCAAGGCAACACGAGATGTGGTTCCTACGCAGACTTTTGAGAATATCGTGGACACAGAGAGTAACAAATGAAGAAGTATTGGGACGCGCGAAAGGGAAAATAACATTGTTGGAAACAATCAAATCGAGAAAAATGAAATTCCTAGGATATGTGATGAGGAGGAAAGGAACAGAGAATCTTGCTGTAACAGGCAAGATAGAAGGAAAAAGAGCAAGGGATCGTCAGAAAATGCCATACATGAGTAAAATCAAGGATTGGACAGATACAACGAAAGTTAATGAAGTGCTGCTAGCTACATATGACAGACAAAGATGGAAATGCATAGCCGCCAACGCGCTCACGCAAGACACCTTGTTCAGGATTTTCGATTTTTTTCAGTTTGCAACAACCCTTCATTCTGCCGACAAGCATGTCGAACGCACTCCCTTCATCTCCTGTTACTCCTAGGTTTAAAACATATCTTGATAGGCTGATAAATACTATTTCTAGTAAGTTAATTACCTTGCCCCCCAATTTAGTTGCTGCTCTGGAAAGAGATGATGACCAACCAGCGGGATCAATTGTGCCATCTCCAGGGCTGTACAAAGTACCATAGAGATCCGTCTCATTAATCAGGGGATATAACTTCTTGGTTTCCTGTGGTCCTAGGACATACGACTCTACACCAAATGCTTTGCCAAGCTATTGAAAACAGCAGTTGAAAAGTAGTTAGATTCTTGTTACGTACAATAACAATACCTAAACTCATTCCCATTTGTGCAATAAAAAAAATTGGGGTCACCGGGTTCGTTTTTCAGATATGAGCAACTAAAGCCAATATATAGTGTGTTTTTGCGAGGCTTTTCTGTTTCCATGGTAACTTGTTACATTAAGAAAACAACTGCATCTTGTTCCGCAATAACTGATGTTTCACATGGTACCGTAATATTGCTGTTACATTATAAAGTGTTTCAGTGTCAATCCTTCTTATAACAAGGTCTCTTGAAATTGTTAAAACTGGTTTGAGCCACCTTAATTTATAAGACTTACTGTCATTAGCCTCATGTATTCATCCAATCTTTCTTTTCTGGAAGCAATAAACAGTCCTCCATTCTCAATCCAACCAGAAGATATTCCTGTCTCTTGTTCAAGCACATCACGAGCAAGATCTCTTGTGTGTCTCAACAGTTCTACTTCTTGGTCACTGGGTCGTAGTCTCCATAGCAACCCTGCACTATGCCATGTAGTACCTTCATAAATATCAACAGTAACATGAAACAAGCATGAATAAAACTCGAAATGCAGGATTTAATCAACTCTTGGTTGCAATGTTTTATTATTGCCGCAATTATAGCGTTAGAAACTGTCATTTTTTGCGGTTACCCGTTTATAAGAACCGAGAGTAAATTGACCTTATCGATCCTGGTGTTACGAAAACGAAGACCAAGAAAACGAAGAACAAAGATCCGAAAAACGAAGATCTTAAGTTAAAATCAAAATAACATGTACAAATAAATAAACTGACCAGTTGTGTGTTTTAAAATGTTCTCTTTTTCACTGAAGAATGTTTTTAAAATTACTGAAAGGTTTTCGTTTTGCGGATCCAAGATATGAAGACCCTTTTGTAGTTTTTATGTTTTTAAACTGTAAAAAAATACATATTTCCAAGCAGTTAAGAATATCGGTTCTCCTTATTTAAGAGATATTAAAAGCAAACTTTCGACTCTATCTCAGAGTCTTTATCAAGTGATTTCAAGCTTTTATTGTCTGTCAATTATTACTGAGGTACTACAACGCGCTCTACCAATCATTTGTTTAATTTGTTATTTGAAATATCTATGTTATTCGAGGTTCTTTGTTATTTTGATTTTAACTATAAAGGTCTACGCGGGTTCTGGCAAAAACTAGAGTTATTTCCTTGGTTTGCAAGCAGTATAATTTTGGTCTTGGTTTTTCGGATCTTCGGTCTTTGTTTTACAGGCCTAAGTTTTCGTTTTTTTCGTTTTTCTCTCACACTTAGACCTTATCACGGTTTCCGACGTCATTTTGGCGTTGCTGTAAATTACAGAGAAATGTAGGGAAAATTCGATCAAAACACGACAAAACGCTTTCTTGTGCGGCTTCAGGCCTCAAATTTTAGCATTAAATTTCTCTGTCTAACGGTCAATGTTTCTAATTCATAACTTTATAAAAACAAGCGTTTTCTTTACGATATTTTAAATTGGATTTCAATACACTTGCTCTTAAATTACAGCCTTTTTGCCTACCCACCAAAATGGCGTCGGAAACCTCGATAAGGTCTTTTAAATCACTCACTTATTTACGCACTCATAAACAAACTATAAAAAGTATAAAACTCTATAACTTATAAAAAAAAAATGAAAATAAATTGTAACAATAAAACATACTTGCATTTCTCTTGTAAAATTTATAGTATGATCTAATAATTTATAACACTGAGTGAGCTGCCTTGACTAGCCAGACTAATTGCAGATCACTCCCATTTTGTATTTCTTTGATAAAATAAAATCAATATGATGACTTTGATTGATTCACTATCTCGGGCTATCGGACATTTATCTAATTAGTATAAACCTACTAACGGTCTAACATGCATCCTGCATTCTGATTGGCTACCTTACTAGATGTCTAATTTGTGATAGCCTACTAGTAGAGAAAAGATCGGATCAAAATAATAATGAGCCCCGTTTTGCTATAATATCTGAGGATTTCATCAATAATTTAATTTGTACATCCTTTTTTCACCGATTAGTAGGTTTATACTAAAACATTTAGACCTCTTAGCCTCATGGACTACGAGTTTGAATAGCCCATTCGGCCTACGGTCTCATGGGCTATTGACTCTTAGTCCATTCGTCCTCGAAGTCTAACTGTTAATGCCCACCTTCATAAGTTGGATAATTTCTCACAGAGTTTCTGACAAATTTTCAGAACTGGTGTAATCTCGCGATTAGCGACATTCAACAATGCACAGAGAAATTTTGGAAATTTGCAGGCCAATTCAGTACTACAAAACACCAAAAAGGCAACCAAGTCTGGACCCAAAGTTTTCAGAAGTAAAACAATTATTTGGAAAAAAATTTATATTGATGTTTCTTTAAAAATTGGATACATTTACAATTTGAACGCAATGCGAGTCATTTGTTTGTTTATAAGCCAGTTAAATATTAGTTGTTATAAATCAAGTACCACTGAAGTCAACACAAGTTCATAGCTCAGCAAAATGTCTCCATTCAAGAAATATAAATGCCACTTTTTCAGCACAACCTTTGCACCAGCACGTGCTCTCGGGAGGTAGTTTTACAAATTGTTCCTTCAACTTCAGTTTCAAGTGAACATTTATCGAAAGGAGCAATTCTTTTTCACTTTTCTCTGGCTAGTTTCAGAATGAAAAAATCAAAGAAGCTTGTTTTGACAGGAAAGTTTAGAAACTCCTTGTAGACTGAGATTCTTGGTGTGAACTGTAAGTAGATTGAAATTTCACTTTTAGTTTAAACACCCATTTACATGCATGAGTTGCAGCATTCAGGCGAGTCTTAACTCTTTGCGGGAGCATGAATTAAACGCAGGTTGTGAGAAATTAAAATTGAAAACAAAAGATTGTAGTTGAGATTTTTCTGAGGTCACTTCTTTGGTATATACTAATACAATTATTCTCTTCAGTCTCGGTGAAAAGTGACATTTAGAATAATTATTGCGATGCCTGGCTTTAGATATCACAGCGATGCTTCGCATGTTGGCGAATATTGTGCCACTATTCACCTCGACTTCTGGTAATAATTGTTATTTGTAAAATTACTCAGGTAATTTAGGAGTTTCCGGTGAGCTCTCATTGGTGGAGGCTCACGTATTATGCCAGCTTTATAGCCGGCGTGAGAAAAATATTTTAAAATGAATGAAATAGAAATTACCTCATGGAAAGCGCGCGCGTATGATTGTTGGTGACTTATCTTAAATCAAACAAGTGAGCGCAGCGAACCAGTGAGATTTCTGCTACAAAACCAACGAGTGGGAAAAATCCGGTACAAAGTGCTTTCCATGCTGTAATTTATTTATTTTATACACACTGATATAAAAATCGCTTTTATTTATTCAACTTTAAACTGATTCGCTTTCATCAGAATAAAATATCACTGAATTCACAAAAACTATCAACC
>JANCMA020290721.1:0-12192 GCA_024336925.2 Zoanthus solanderi | reverse complement strand
CAGTTTATTGTTGTTTCCGAAGTTCATGCTTCACTCTTTGCTTGGATGTTTTCAGCCCATAGACAAAGTACTTGCAGCGAAGCTCTATTGCGCCAACCTGCACCCGAACTCCTTCTGGTGCTCCTCGCTTTTCACCTGTTATCTTTGCGACAATAGAATGAACTGTTCCATCTTTTAGCTGAGTTTTTAAAATAATTACGTCCGGGTCATGTAGCAGACATCACGCGAGTTTCAGTAAAAACTTTGTGCAAATTACTGACATACATTTCCTTCCAAGTATAAGCCTAGCCGATTTTGTAACGCAAATTTCCCTCCGTATATAAGCCCCTCCGAATATAAGACCCTCCAAAAATAAGTCCCTCAAAAAGGGCCTTTGAAAAATATAAGCCCCGGGGCTTATTTTCGGAATTTTACGGTATGTTCTAAAAAAAATAACTTTACAATTAACAAATGAGATAAAGTTATTTTCCAAAACACCCGACGCATCAAATCCTTCTTGCCATAAAATGGTTGTCTCAACCGATCACAATCATCAAACTATGTTCTACTTTTGAGAAAGAAAAAAGAACAATCTGCGTTTCAAAAGATTTTATTGAATCCTATAAGCTTTTATTTTTATTTTTTTCCAGGTGAACATCAAAGATACGATAATGGAGCAAATGAGAGAAAGAAACTCAGGACGAAAAAAAATCATCCAAGATTACTGCGATTCTCACAGCTGGCGTAATCCGCTGAACCGACGTGATTTCACTCACATTGTAGTAATTGAGGACCATAATATTCTTTATTGTTCTACTGCCAAAGTTGCGTCGACCACGTGGCGGAAAGTTTTGGGCCATTTAGAGGGCCGAATCGGAAAAGGATTTAAGCCTCACGGTAAAGGAACTTTCAGGCTTTTGAGTCAATACTCAAATCGTGACATAAAAAGAAAGTTAGCCACGTACAAAAAATTTATGTTTGTTAGGGAGCCTTTTGAACGCTTGCTCTCAGCTTTCAGGGATAAATTTCTCAGCGAACGTTCGTTTAGGGACAAAATGGTTAAAAAACATTCTTACTTCGTAAAGAAATACGGTACGCGTATTGGACGAGTGACACGAGCACTTCACGAAGCTTCTTACACGACAGCACATGCGCAGAATCAAGACATAAACGTTACATTCACTGATTTTGTTGACTACATTTTACATATAGGGGCTACAAGAGGTCGTTTTAATGAGCACTGGCGCCCTTACCACAAATTGTGCCATCCATGCCAGGTCAAGTATGATATCATTGGCCACTATGAAACGCTAGTAGAAGATGCCGAGTTTGTCCTCAGAGAGAATGGGATCGACAACTTCGTTACATTCCCCAGGTGGGAACCTACCAATACATCTTTGTTACTGTTGACCTATTTGAAACAAGTTCCCCTTGACAAGATCCGATATCTTTACTCTATTTATCAGGATGATTTTGAAATGAATCATTATCATTTTCCAGGACAACTTTCTAGTTTATTTCAAAATTATAGCTTTGCTGCAGGCAGTTTACAAGTTTGACAAAACATTTGACCCAATGATATTTCATTTCATTCCATCAAAACAAAAATCAGCGCACCATGCATACTTTCTGAGCCTTCAAACGCACGTGTTATTCATTGTAAATAAAGGATATTTTGCTTTGTGGTTGCTTTTCAATACACACAACTTCACCTGAAGAAGGCTACTTTGGCTAGCCGAAATATAATACTTTGTTAAACTTTATATACGTCGTGTTGACTTTTTGATTTATTGCCATTTTAGTTTTCCCATACAATGTTTGTAAATTGTCTGTTGCGAACAACATTTACATACTATGCTGGGTTCCCTGTGGTCAAATGTGACAAGTTTCAAAAATTGGCTGTTACAGTTTTAAAACAGTGTCAATGACTCACGAAAGCGTTTAAATTCGACTTTAGCGAACCCTGTTTCGTTTTTCTGTCTCGAACTATTTACTAAGCAGTTTTGTGCTTTTCTGCAAAAACATCTTTGATCCTGCTTAGTCAAACAAGTCAAATATTTATTTTGAGGTTTGAGAAGTGCTTGCCATCTTGCCTAGCGTTCATGGAAGGATTGGCTTCACTTTGACCTTACTCCCCGGCGAGGGTATTCGCCGATATGGGTGGGGGTGTACCACTGGACCTTCACAAACTCTGAGCCTGTTCTTAACTAGAAATGGCTTGATTTTGATACCCTGTTCTAAACTAGCAAATTGTGATCCTTTTAAGTCAGTTTACATCAAAAAGCAACTAAATGGAACAATGAATATTCCAAGGCCCTGATTATATGGAACGGGCTGAAATACAACCTTCAATCCGGTATTACATGATACGAGCCAGCTCACGGCACGGCTACAAAGTTAGCCAGAGTTTCGTATTTGTTTACGATATGGCGGAACTGCGAAAATTTTCTACTACGTTTACTAATGATATATTTAACAACATTTGAGACTGAAATTCCCAAAACAATTTAGAACTTTTGGCCTCAGCCCCAAAAGTAGACGTTGTTATAAAAAAGAGTGGACAAATAACTTGATTATGCCAGCAATTGTTAGTGCGAGCCAGCCCTGTTGTGCAATTATATGGAAAATTTTCATCCCGGTTTGCCAGGAACCCGAGATTTCGGCAAACCGGGCTGAAATTTTTCCATGTATTGCGAGCCAAATTTTTACAGATTTTATGCGGACGGCCGGGATCTCTTTAGAAAAAACTAAGCCCGCTCAACCGGGCCGGCCGGACTCATGCAATCGGGGTCTACTGTCTGCGTGTTTCAGGATAAAGAAACGGTGCCGATTAGCAAACTAATTCTAAACAGAGGTCAGGCCTGTGTATCACGAAAAAAAGTCACAAACATCACAACCCAATCAAATCAATTCTCATTCGGAAAGAATTGTTGTACCCAGTAATATACATTTTGTAAACATTGCAGAATTTTATTCTCTGTTTTAGTAATTTATACACCCAGTTCTAGACTGGATGGTCTGAAAACCATACCCTGAACAGCGGCACATACCCGTATAGTCAACCTAGTGGAGTACCCCCATACCCTAACCATACCCTGAACAGCGGCACATAACCGTATAGTCAACCTAGTGGAGTACCCCCCATACCCTAACCATACCCTGAACAGCGGCACATACCCGTATAGTCAACCTAGTGGAGTACCCCCCCTTTCGGGAATAAGTCCTTTAAAAACAAATAAGACATTAAAAGACAGCTACCTAAAAGATTTCGATGAACAAATCAAATTATTCAAAAAGAAAAGGTATCGTGTAATGTTTTCTTTCGTACTATTTTTGATCAAGCCTGAGCTCTTGGCTCTAGTCTTTTAAAAATTAGAAAAAGAAGATATTTTTCTCATCACCAATTTGTATTTATTATACACAGCAAAAAGGACAGATATTACAGTATATTTACAACCTGATGGCAATTAACTACTTTTGTATTCTAGGTCATAAACTTCGATCATTTTCAATAATTATAGAGACTTTACTTCAACTCTCTTGGTCCCTACTGCCAACTATCTTGCTAATGATTTTGATTTATGTTTTTACCCAACACACACTCAACCCTTTAACGCTATGAGGGGCATAGGTCATGTACAAGCATTCTCCACTTCCTTTTATTTCTTGCCAATTTTTCTAGTTCGCTCCAGGATTTTCCCCGTGGCCTTTAGTTCTTGCTCTGTCGATGTACGCCAGGTGGCTCTTGGTATTCCTCTATTTCTCTTTCCTTGAGGGTTCCATTTCAGTGCTTGTCTTGTGATATTATATATTTTCTGGTTTGTGCAATGTGTAGCCGATCCAGCCCCATTTGTTGCCTAGAATTTGTACCTTCACTCTTTCTTGCTCTGTCCTTTCCCACAGTTCCTCGTTTCTGACTTTGTCGGACCACTTGATGGTAAGTATGGATTGCAAGCATTTGTTAACAAAAGCCTGTAGTCTGTGTGTTATTGTCATGGTCGTTTTCCACGTTTCGCAGCCATAGAATAATAGCCTTAACATTGCTATTGAAGATGCGGAGTTTGATGGACTGTGAAATTACTTTAGACCGCCAGAATGGTTTCAGGGTAAGGAACGCTGACCTTGCTTTACTAATTCTTGCCTTGATGTTTTTATCTGCACCTCCGACTTTTGCTATGAAACTCCTTAAATATGTAAATGACTCGACGTCTTCAAGGAAGTCCCCATCAAATACGATTCCGTAATCAACCTTGTTGTTCATGCACATGACCTTGGTTTCATCTTTGCCAACGTTTAATCCAATTTTGGCTGATGTCTTGGCCAGTTGTGTAGTTTTCTGCTGCATTTGCTGGTGGTTGTGTGACCGGCTTATGCGGTCCAGATCGTCCAGTTTGGACATGGTAAAACGCGCCCATCAGTTTTGTCTCTTTTTGCTACCGTTGATGAAGGAGTAAGTTGGTCCTCTGTGCTGGCCGAAGTTTAGCCACGCCGGCTTTACTGAGACCAGGACAGAGGCCAACAAAACCAATAAAGTAAATAAAAGAAGTTGCCAAAAGAAGAGCTAGTTCCCCGTTACAATTATATCGCCAGCCTGTGGGTGTATTTGTAAACAAACCACTCATATACAGTAACTAACCCTTAAATAACCTTAGAGCTGGAGTTATTCGCCCTAAACTAAGATCTGGAACTAAAGTCTAAGGCTAAATCTAAAGTTAAATCTAAAGATATCAGTACCTAAGTTTAAATATAATCTTTTGTAATAAATTATACCAATTACCGAAATCCATTTTTCTCGTGCGTTTATTGAACGAGAAGACATCACGTGCACGTGAACAAGTTTCGCTGTTTTCCGGCAACTAAGCGCTCAGCGGGCAACAAAATGTTATGGACTGGTAATAACAAAGCCGGAAGTGAATTGAGCTTTGTAACCTTGCTTGACCTTGGTTGCAGCGGGAAAATCTCTGCGCGCTCGTCACAAATTAAGATAAAATTGTTGAACAAGAAAGAACATATGGAGGAGCGTAGATTTGGAAGCAGAACAGAGAAAAATATCGAGAAGCTGCTAGAATAAAAAAGGTCTAAATAGACGAAGAATTCTACCAAACAAGCCTTGAAAATATCTAAAGAGTTTTGCTTAGAAAAAGGAGTTTCTGCATATTGCTAAGCAGTCCCGAGTTAAGCCAACTGTTAAAAAACTTCTGCGCAAATGCTAGAAAGCAAGCCTGATGGTTCTTTTTACACAAAAAACACTCTTAACGCAATAAAATATGGTTTAGCATGGCATTTCATGAAAGAAAACAAGCTCAACATCTTCGAGGATCCACGCCTTGCTGATTGTAACCAAGTTTTTTCTGCTTCTCTCGTCGAATTCAAAAAGAAAGGTTTTGCCAAAGTAAATCATCACCCAGAAATAACAACAGATCACTTAGAAAAACTCTATTCGTCGTTTGATGTAACAACGCCAAGAGGACAACAGCAAAAATTTCTATTTGATATTATGTTTTTCCTTGCCAGAAGAGGTCGGGAAAACTTGAGAGAACAAACAAAATACTCCTTTACAATTGCTGTAGACTCGCAAAACAGACGATATGTTTATCAAGCCTTCGATGAACTAGACAAAAACCATAGAGATAACGACGATGCTTTTGATTCCATCACAGACGGCAGAATGTACGAAAAACCAGTGAAGTCCTCCGAACTTTATCTTTCCAAACTTCATCCGGAATTAGAATTTCTTTGGCAAAGAACGAAAGACTTTCCAAGCGAAACCGACTCATGGTATTGCAAAGTACCGCTCGGGAAAAACATAATTAGTAATTTCACGAAAGAGCTTTCTAAAACTGCTAATTTATTTCAACACTACCCTAACCACAGTATCAGAACTACATCGGTGACCGTATTAGACCACTGTAATTTTGAGGCGAGACATATAATAAGAGTCTCTGGACATAAATCTGAAGCCAGCATAAGATCTTACTCTCGACGGTTACCAGAGAACAAGCAAAGACATATAGCCGACGCTCTTTTACAGCCTGTGGATTATAGCAAAACCATAAAGAGGAATCATGCACACGAAATAACCGATGTCAGGCCTCAAGATCCTATTTTTGAACTAAGCAGCAGTCAATTTGACTTTGCTTTCAGTACAATAACAAGTTTCCCTCTACCACGATTTTCCCTCCCACAATCACCAGTAGTTCAGCAATTAGCTAGAAATACTGTAGACAATTACAGCCTTTATTTTGGAACTGGGGCATTTCAAAATTGTAATATTTCATTCAATTTCAAATCAAACTAGTTTATCAGTTGCCCGGCTTTGAAAGTTTTATTCTAGCTTTTAAAGTTAGCTTAATTGATATTATTCTTATCGTTTCTTTTGCATATTTAACCAGTTTACGAAGAGAAGAAGCTCTTTTACAGAAAATATGCGGAACAAGTTTATCATTGTAATTCAGAGTGGTTTCAATGGTTCACAAAACACAGGTTTGGATACAAAAAAATTTCTTTACTTTTTGTTTTTTACTTTTGATAGTTGGTATATAACAAAACGCTTATTGACCCTAACCTCGGGCAAAAGCAGTATGTTTTGTAATCCCTCGAAGGCCATTGGCGGTCTCGGAACCAGAAAACATACTGTTTCCCTCGGTCACAGTTAATAAGTGTTAAATATTTACAGCTAAAACCTGAATTTAATTTAATTATAAAACCAAACCTAGTTCTAAACCTAGATCTTCCGTTAAACCTAAATTTAGACTATTTCTAAGCCAATTCCTAGCCTAAGGCACAAGCCTCATCATAAGCTTTTCACATTAAAGAGTTTTCGTATAAAGCCTTCACTGGGTAGCATTCTGCGGTTTATGAGGACACTCGTAAAGTTCCACTCTTAGGCTCACACACGAGTACCAATCTTGGATACAAATTCTCAGTGCTTTCCCCCTTGTATCTGTGACTAGAGTGTTGTTTACTATAGTGTTTTGATCAAAGTTTCCTTTAAAGACCTGCAAGTAGAAAAATACGTAAATTATAAGGCATGTTAATAGTCTGGCTCTTTAAATCAACCATATAGAACAAAGCTAAAATCCAGTTGTTCCTGACAGTCTAAAAAAGTGCAATAGGAATGCAAAACCATAGATAAATTTATGATTCCAAAAAATGAAATTTGCAATTCGTTCTTTAGGAATATTTTGATGTCTATTTACATCCTTTTCAACCGTAAATTACACAAAAACTGCCTTCAGTTCACCACAGGCTTCCCAAACTTAAAATTCTACTTTTTTTATGAGTCAACGACGTGTACGACTGTATAGTACTTAGTGTTAGATAATACATAAGTAACCGCTTCCATGTCATGTTGTTTGCGCGCGACCCAATTCAAATCGGACCAATCAGAATGAAAATGAAACGTGGTTCCTTTCCTCGTGTAACGGCCGGTACGTTGTCGCAATGCATTAGCACAAGCCTACTAGGAAAGCCGAACAGCTGAACTTTACTCAAAATTTCTCCGTTTTCTAAAATTGTTCGACCGCCAAGCAAATTAATATGGAGCAATATTTATTGAGCTTTCAGGAACTGTTTTATTTTTGGAATTCGGGAAATTTCCTGGCGAGGAAAGAGCGATTTGTGGAGTCACATCTTACCTGGAGGCAATCAAGTGTTCCGCTTTTACATAATATTTTTATGAAGGGAGCAACACGTTTTCGAATATATCCACCCAGCGTTCTCAAAATGACAAATTAAGGTACAAAACACAAATAAACGACACATTAGAAGTAGATAAAATTTACTGTAAATTACTAGATAGTAATTAACACGTTTTTAGAGAATCAACAAATTCCCCATACATTTTCTTATACGGAAATTGTTACTTATGTAGTATCTAACACTAAGTACAATACAGGAGTTCGTACCAAAACTTTAGAAACACGTCGGAGACGCATAAAAAAGTAGAATTTTAAGTTTGGGAAGCCTGTGCGTTCACTTACATAATAAAAGAATCGCTAGCGCTGCTAATTTTGTCCTTAAAACAGGAAAATATCCATCATTCAGTAACACTTTCTGTGACCTTAAGACGAAAAGTCTTACACATGTTGGAAAGAACTGGAATCTTGGTTGAGCAGTAATTTTGGTTGTTCCATGTTAAACTGTTTAGGTATAAAACGATAAAGCAAGATAAATCCAATGCTCTAGAACATAATTTATCATAAGAACGTAACATTTTATTTATTTCTGTAAGCTAAATAGTCTTGTCCCGAAAAGAAGCGCGACCCAAAAGAAATTACAACTGGTACAAACAACAGAAATGCAGCAGATTATTTGGACTAACTATAATAATATTATCACATAATCAACTCCATGTGCCCTAAACTGCATGATAATGGTTTATAACCTTGAGTATTCCATTTTCCAGATAATCCTCCCAATTTGTAGTGAAATTGCCAAGATACTTTAAGGAATAAGCTTTGACCCAGCACATTTCAATGGCAGCTCCTTGTGTTGAAATCTTTGAGAACCTTTTAATTTCCGGTTCAAAAGATATTTGAAGATATTGATATTTATTACTTGTTGCTGCCGTCCAGCCATTTGAGTGGCTGTTAAGTCGCGCTCGCCAAGCCTCTTTTCCTGTATAATCAGAAGAGGCAGTTATTTGGCTGTTGTTAATTGCACCTTTCTCCATACCCAGAGCTTGAGCGTTGGCACAGTCTAGTGAAACACGATAGTAGAAGCAAACGAACAGTTTGTTAGATAATTTTTTATAACAGGAATATTTCAGGTGATAAAATATGTACAACTTCAGACAATTTTTTTACAAAAACAACAACGCCTCCAAAACATTAAATAAAGTTTTATTTTTAGTTTTCTTCTTCTGTATTTGTTTTTCACCCCTCCCTCTCCTCCCATGCCCTGAGTTCTACTTTGAACTTTTCCCTCCCGTCCTCACGGGGGCGGATCTAGGATTTTGTGAAAGGGATTTCAAACGTGCGGCGAATGCGCGGGATTCTATATAGGGGAATCAGAGGGTCATGCTCCCCGGCGAAATGTGAAATATAGAGTTGCAAAAGACCTGTTTCTATTTTCGGACTTACTCAATGTTGGTTCATCCTCAACACATATACGCGTATGTGTCCAAATAACAAATATAATAATATGATAAGCATTTGATTGAAGTATTAACTTCCAGTGGAGCTATCACTCAGTCACCACATCAAAGAGTTGGTTTACAAGCACATTTGTCTTGGATACTGAACAGCAAATTTTTGAACTGTCTTCTTTAGGCCATCCCCGGCACAAAGTTTTTTCTAAGTAAAACTTGGCGGCCTTAATAAAGCGGAGTTTACGCTTGCTAAACCTCGATGCGCGGCGGAATTATCAGCTAAAACATTTTTTGCACTCCTTTAGTAATATCTTCTTATTCTTTATGTGAATAAAAAGTATTTTCATTGGACTCTAACCAAAAGCGATCATTGAAGATTGCAATTTGATATGTTTTTAGAAACTTTACCGAGGCAAAGAGGAGTTAGACCGAACCACCCGAACCATTCCTAGATCCACCCCAGAATTGAAAGTAAGAAATATATTATGGTCTATGGTCAACAGAGAATTCAAAGTCAAGAAGGAATTCATATTTTAAGGGTCCAGAACCAAACAGCATTAAATCTTAGTTTTAGTAATCTAGAACTTCGATTGAAAACTGAATGGAATCAATATTTAGACAACCAGAGTCAAACTGGACTACCGGAACTAGCTCAAATACTATGTAATGCATTTCAAGTGTTGGTGGTGGAATCAAAAAAGTCAGAATGCTCATTCTAACATTTAGGTTATCTTAAATGGACCGATGTGAAAGAGAACATTGATTGTCATGAAATTTGTTGTATACTAGACTTTCACTAAACAAAACAATTACAGTGATTGGTTGATTATTGTTCACTAGCCTCTGATCAAATTCAAATGTATCCAGACGTAGACCGGGATACAATTGCGCAATTGTTCCCCGAGCGCCGAAAACAACAACACTGTTTTCATCTAAAAGAAAATCCTTGCTAGATTATCAGAAAAAGAAATACAGAACTTAACTGAAGGCAAATATTCTGAAAATACGAGAAAAGCAAATAAGAACGCTGTTCTGTTGTTACATTCCTGGCATATTGGAACGAAGGAGCGGATAAAAAAATCCCAGAATTCCGAAGACGGAACTGAATGAACTTCTGGCGAATTTCTGGCCAAACGCAAAGAAACAGAACTAAGATAGTTGAGTGAAAGCACTTATTGATGGTCTCTCTGGAAACTAGTTAGTTTTGTTTTCCCTCGAGTCCTGATGTTCACTTCTCGATTTCGTCTCGGGGAAACAAAACTAAAAAAACTAACATTAAGAGTATAAATTAACTATTTAATAACAGTTATTGACTGGGACCCAGGGAAACTGTACATTTGTGGTCCCGTCGAGGGACCACAAGCATACTGATTTCCCGAGGTTAAGTTCAGTAAGAGTTTTGTTATATACCAACTATCAAAGAAAAACAAAAAGTAGCTTTTAAAGAAATGTTTTATTATCCAAACCTGCGTTTTGTGAACCTCTGAAATCACACTGAACTACATTACAATGATAGACTTTTTCGGTATATTTTCCGTAAAATAGCTTAATCCAATTCGGTTTTGTTATTACCGGTCCATAACATATTGTTGCCCGCTGAGCGCTTAGTTGCCGGGAAACAGCAAAACTTAATCACGTGCACGCGATGTCCTCTTGTTCAATAAGGGTACGAGAAAAATTGACTTTGATAGTTGGTATACAACAAAACGTTTTACCTTCACAGGGCGTTCCAGTGAAGCCATGTTTGCAGATACAAATTTCAGTTGGTGGAGTAGAACGAATAGCACATGTTCCCCCATTTCTACAATGCAGCTTAATGCAGTAAAGGAATTCTTTTTGGACATCTTCAGTGTAAATTTGGTTCTCTTTGAAAAAGAAGTCTTGAGGAAACTGATAGACAGTTGCATTGTTTAGGTCACAACTCGCGGTGTTTTTATTGTAGTTAACACTAAGACATTCGGGGATACCTTGACAAGCAAATACACAGTTCTCAAAACTGTTCCTTGTTTGTCTTTGATGCAAATGATCCAGTAATGCATAACCAGATATAGGAATTACAGTTTTGCATCCTCCCGCAAACAGAAGCAGAGAAATTGAAAAATGACAAAAAAACAGTTTTACAATCAAATACTTCGTCATTGCAACCGAATTAAATGAATCTCACTTCTAACGATTGCTTTGTTTTGTTCATCTGCAACAGAAATGAAAAATTACTGAAAGAGATAACCAAAGGCAAAAACACAACTGTTCCATGTCGAGTTTCATGCATTTTGATAAATGAAGCAATTTGTAGAAAAAGTCTTTGGTAAAGAAACAGCATCTTTAATTACCAAACGATTACGTACAGGAAATTTAACACAGGAAGAAATAAGTAAACTTATCGATTTTAATCTGTCTTAGCTGGCACGATAAAACACACAAGCTTGGTTTATTGTCATAATTCGCCAAGATTGAAAATTATTAGAAATCAGGTAAAAGCATATAAATATCGTTTTGTTAAAATTCAATTCAATTTAACAAAAACTATTTCTACCTGATTTTTAATACTGAAGCTTGGTTTAGTTTTCATTCAATTTCACCTGGTTCATATATGTATATGTGATAGCTTCATAAAAACTGTCAATGGTATAATTCATATTTTGTAAGTGATGATGAATATTATAAAAACTGTAGGTCTATTCATTACTCGGATTTATTAGTATAATATTTTTAAAATTTGCCATGACGAAAAAACGCCATTTACAAAAAAGTTTGAAAGGCCAACCAAAATGACAGTGAAACATGGCAGGAAGAAAACCTTCTGTTTTTAGTTTGCTGGGCGGCTCCATCTGACTTTATGCAGTTAAAACTAAAAACAAACAGACGCTAGAAAAAAGATCTTGTTTGACGGTTTAAATTAATATCAGGTTTCGAATTTTTAATTTTTAAACTGATTGAAAAAACTCGATTTTTTCATAAAAGCAACAATAAAAATCTTTTCATAATTAAAAGGAGCCTTACTTTCTTTATACACCACATGGACAGAATTTCTGTAAACGTGACTTTATTTTATTTTAAGATGTGTGTTTCCCCTCACTGTCTGCAGCTCCCCAGGTTGTCATTTTTAAATGTTATATATACAT
>JANCMA020290615.1:7500-12192 GCA_024336925.2 Zoanthus solanderi | reverse complement strand
GCATGATTAAATAACTTTTTTCCTCAAACTAGTCGAGCTTAGAAAAACGTGACTGCACCGTAGATCAACTCGGACCAGTGAATTTACCTTTACCGTAAACGTCAATTCTTACATCATCATCTTTGAAATAGATGTTATTGGTTTCATCACCATAGTCTTTTTGTGTGAACCTAGACAAGTCGGCGTGAGGGTACCGTTCTTTAAAAGTCTTCCAAGCACTCATTGTTTGAAATGAAAGAATCTTACTTTTAAATCTCATTTCCCGTGACGAGAAATGATTAGTCATTGTGTCACCATCAATATTCAGGGTTGGATGCAGGTGACATGTCTTCTGTATGCGACTCATGAGGTGACGGACGCATGACTACTGTGAAACAGTTACAATTTATGAGGGCTTACCTTCCCCTTGATTGAGAAGTTTTTTCATAATGTTCGCACGAATCTCACTTTTGATTTTCTCTATGTCTTCCGCAGTAGGTTATTGACGCTGAGGTTGACCATGAGGTTGTGAAGAGTCCTTATATTTTTCCTGATTGAATTTCTCATCTCATGACACTTATCAACCTCAGACTTGATCAGAAGAAACTCTTCGTGGCTGACCTCACGCTGGGGATTTTCGAGTCAAGATTAGGCCATTTCTTTCCCGCGAGGTCTTGGGTCAGGGGTGTTATTAGTAGGCTTTCTCAAAATTAAAAATGGCGGACGGAAGTGTAAACAAATTTGAGACGACTGTTCTCTCTGCCTCCCCTAGTGGTTTGTGATTTACACAGTGGCAAAAAGTGGCAGTGAAGCATCGTGCAGGGATATACTTATTCTTGGTGGGTGTGTTTAACTAAATCGCACCCATTTCCCTAAGCCAGATAAGGGAGATGTATTCATGTCTGAATACCTGTACCCATCGCGTTGAATGGTGGGTGTTTCGTGCAAAGCTGGCAAGATAGATATTTTTAGATTCTCTGCCCTCCATTATATTGACCCCAAGCCTCACACCAAGCTCCTGTTTAATTTGTTTTGTGTGAGCTGGCACACAATGGCCAATAGTCCAAGTAGTTGGAGAGACTGATCAAAAGAGTGCACGAGCCCTGAAGTAATTGCGTGTAACACCTGTCAAACTCATCAACTCTTCATCTGTCACTTTAATTCTACTGAATATAGACACAGAGTCCCTTAGGTTCACAGCAATAGTAGCAAACACATGCAAAGTAAAATTATGAACTGGTTGGTCATCTTCTAGTTCAGGAGCAGAAAGCAATATCATGAATTGATGACACATTATCAAGAATTCTTCCCTGTGAACCAGTACTCAATGTCCTTGTTTTTCAAACGGCCATCACAGAACCACTTCCTCACCTTTTTAGCAAGTCTTGTGGCCTTAAGGGTAAACCTTACTGTTTCGTAATACCGTTTAAAGCAGCTTGAGGCAGGCTATCCATTGTTTTTGACCTGCAAGGGTTCCACCTTAACTTTGTCAATTGCTTTACCTAGCAAGGGGGGATATTCCTGTCGAGACTTTTTTGTGCGATGAATGAAGTTACCTTCTGTCTAATGGTAGCTGGCTTGAGGTGCGAACTGGAACTGCCAAGCTCTTGTTTCTTTTTAGCTACAGCACCTGCTACTGCAATTCTCTGTGCATAACCCCAAGGTTGCCATTTCTTTGAGGTTTTAACCCCAAAAGTGGCAGTAACATCAGTAATATCATCTTTGTTGACGTTTGCGAATGACGAGAAATATTTTGCTGAATTGGAAAGCTCACCGGCGAGAAATGCTAAATATTTCATGTCATTCGGGAACATTTCAAAAGAGAATGATACTGTGATGTCCTTGTCATCAACATTTACAGAGAAGGTTTTCTTCTCTACTTCATTTATTTCGTCAGCTAGATTACACACATAGCGTCTGATGGGTTTGCAATCCTCTTTACAGTTTGCTCCTAGTAAAAGAAAATTTTCTTCATGGCTACAAACTCTGGGACCACAATTAAGAAAGCTCACTAACCAGCTTAAGGCTGTGTCATCTTTGCCAAAGGGGGTCCCGTCCCCCCCTATAACAACCTTAAAAGATCCCACCTCTTTGCCAAACCAGTTAAGTTTATCAACACGGTGCTTATTAAATTCTAAGTAGAACTGAGCTAGTCTCAAAAGCAATTCAGTGAGATTTCTATATTTTCCATCTACTTTGTCTGCATCATCCAAACCATTACACAGGGTTTCTCTCACATCATGTAAGGTGCCAATATTAATGGCATTTACTTTAGTCATCAATTGCTTGTAAGGCATGAGTTTGGAAATTAGGGAACTCTTCATAAATTTAACATGGCTTTTCCCTGTATTGTCTTCATTGCTAGTCATACTCAAAGATGACCTAATGCTGTTTTAATTAGCTTTGCTGACAAGACCATCTTTATACAATACATTTACACTTCATTTACACTTCTGACAAAATTATCATCACTGCTTTCAAATTCTTTTACATTTTCATTTACAATATTAGGAATAACTCTTTCTTTGAAAACAGGGGAAACTGAACACATCTTTCTGAGTTGATCTACAGGAGCACCTGTTATAACAGTTGCAAAAAGCCCATCATAGGCTGGCTTCATGTTGTTTAGGCTTCCTCAGTGGATTTCCATGGCTGCCCGTCTACTCTCCTCTTTCTTTCTATCGGAGGTTCTTTTTGAGCCACTTATATCTCCTTTCTCAGAGAGGGTTGTTGGAGATCGTAGTCTCTTCTCAACAAAGGAAAAAGGAAATATATTTTCTTTCTTGGATTTCTTCTTTACTATCTAATAAAGTAAATTACTCAATTCAACTTGAAGGTGTCACCAA
Source organism: Zoanthus solanderi (assembly GCA_024336925.2). NCBI lineage: Eukaryota > Metazoa > Cnidaria > Anthozoa > Zoantharia > Zoanthidae > Zoanthus > Zoanthus solanderi. The sequence goes on along the minus strand of JANCMA020290615.1, from coordinate 9,367 downwards.
AATATCAGTAAACAAGCCCAATTAATATTTATTTAAAAAACTAGCCCAATATTTGGAATCATCAGTCATACCGTCCTCAGGTACATTATAAATTTAACCATATACACAGTATCAAATATATGCAGCAGGGGAAAGATGGGGATGGGGGGGATAGGGGGAAGCAAAAAATTATACCTTACAAATACAGGTTACGAGAAATAAAAAAAACATGGCATACTCACCATTGCACCAGCCCTCCTCCCTGTAACTAATGGCCAGTCCCTTATGGGTATAATGAGTTGTTCTTTTTGATGCAAGTCACATACCTTGTTGTTTAACTCACTTGTGCCTCTATCCATAGAACTCACCTAACTGGTAAAAAAAATAATTTGTGAGTACACAAAAATAAATAAATCAGCACTTCCCACCCCTGAACTGCCGTAGGTATTCTGCCATTGTCCATGTTACTAAATGGTAATGACCATAATTGAAACAAAGAAATATCAAAATTACACCATAACATATACGTAAATAAATGCTGGCAACAGTTATACACACGATTTTAATTTATGAAATCAAGCTTGGTTATCTTGGCTGAAGTGTTATGACAGCTGATCAGCCTATACTGTATTATCTCTAAGATACATCTACAAGGAGATCTTTCGTCAGAGAGGAACTTCAAGTTATCCGTAAGGATACAGAACTGCCACCAGATCATGTTTGTGAGAGGTAGTGACCATGCGCCAAAGTGTTGATGCTATCTTGGAGGATGATTCGCTTATCGTCCTCATGAGATAGTGCCACCTTATTGACAATCTCAGGAAAATATATCTCATGCTTATAAGATCCGATAACATTCATATGTCTCATTTGAGGCTCCTTGTTAAAAAGGCAGTTTTTATAGTTATTGAAGGAGATTCTCTTCTTCACTACAGGCTTCTTCACACCCTTGCACTTTTTGGACTCTATCCCTTCAGCCATCATATATGCATACAACTTGGCTCTCAGGCCAAGAAATTCTGATATTTGTTGCACTCAAGCCTCATCCTTAAACATACCTATGACCTTTTTGTTAGAATAAAAGGCAATTCCAGAAGGATGATCCTTCGGATAGTTGCTCGTGTCGAACTTCTCCAACACATCAGAGGCAATATCCTTGTAAAAATCATCTGTTTGGATTGCATACATGAGTGAGTCAGCGTCAGTGAATCAAAGCTTAGCTCTGTCGCCGTACTTAGGTTTGATGTAACTATAATGAAAGTCATACATATGAAGTTTGGCGAGGTTGAGGATTGACAAGCCTACATAGGTTGGCTTATTGAAAATCAAATGCGTTTTTTTCATATGAACTGGAATAAGATTATCGGATAATTTTTTCCAACCTTTATAGTTATGGTTTGGTTTTAGTATAAGTTTACGCGCTTCTTCTTCACTCGTAACCAGCTGAAAATCTACCCAATTTCTAATGTTCTCGATTGTTTTCCCGAAGACGGAGTTATTCATTAGCTTGAAGAATTCTTTTTCGAACTCATTAGTAGTTTGAGCTCTGAGTTTTGTGTTGAGCATGATGTATGGCTTCATCTACTCAGTCTCTTCGAAAGTGACACCTCTATGAATTTTGGTGATTTTCAGCCCTTGACTTAGATAGAATTTCAAGGTCTCATGGTGGACAACCTATGCAGTCTTGTTGGTGAGATTAGGGACTAGCTTCTCAACCTTATTTACTTTCAGGCTCTCTGGAGCAAAGGGATAATCATTGTAGAGATCATGAAGTTTTTGGGGATACTCCAAGTCAACTTCGAGGATACATGGATGCTTTTTCCAGTTTGATAGCTGTTTTTCGATCATCCACTCGAAGCCACGAACTGGTAGTTTCTGGGACTAACCC
>JANCMA020290615.1:0-2500 GCA_024336925.2 Zoanthus solanderi | reverse complement strand
TCTTTTGTTCGCTCGAACCTCTCCATCAGGTATTGAATCTAAAATAAGACGTTGAAGATTGAATTGAGTAGTTGTTTTACAAACATTTTCTCTGTTTAGCGAAAGTTTCATTTTTTTCTCTTCTCGAAAGAAGAAACGAAGCTGCTTTAAATATAATTTTAATTAACTAGTTATTTCTAATAGAAAGTGAGTACTGCGAGTACACTATTTTGTTATAATGACAATACTGTTCTATTTTCGGTATTTAATGTATTTGTACTGTTACTGTAAAGGGCGAAGAGTAAATTAGTGTTAGAGTGAACACAGTTAGAGTGGCTTTCACTCACGCGTGAAATACATTGTAGCGTATTACACTTTATCATACATTATTTGAACCGCTGGTTGCATGTGTGTAATGAAATGCTAGTGACATCCTAGAATCGACACTCGATACTGTATGGACTTGATCCACTGATCGTATGTATCGCATGCTTGTTGCTAGTGCCATCCGAAGATTACACTGTTTTCCGAATAGAACACAAACTAGCTAAACACTTGTTATAACCAATTTTAATTTTTTGCCCTTGATTTTTAATTTTAGGTGCCTGCTGCTCGTTATCGCAGCGGTTCGAGTCGTTAATCAATGAGGCCATGCTCGACAGAATATTAAACAGAACTGCAGAGTTTTTTTTTCTTGGAACCAAGTTTCTTTTTTTTGGGAACCATGAAACCTCTGTCAATTAAGGTAACCGATGTATTACTTACTATTATATTTAGCATGTGGTATTACGAGATTCGAGCTTAAAGTTTCAATTGTTTCCCATCTAGACGTAAATGCTTGCAAAGATTTGAAAATATTTTGCTGAAAATTGTTGTTGATGACAATCATTTATCAGCTATTTTTCTTTTGGTACCCCTAAACAATCAGCTAGTTTGCGATTAACAGAGACCAATCTTGCACAACTTGTAAAATGAATTTTCATAAACAAAAATGCTTTGCATGGGCTAACACGAACGCTTTCCGCGAGTTAGAAAACACCAGTTTGCAAACAACAGAAACAATATTTGCGTCTGTAAATATTTTGCGATTATATACATCTAAATGGAAAATAGATTAAAAACAGTTTTTCACACTACGTTATTTTGCTTGTGTTTTGTATTGTAAAAACTGAAACAGTATTAAGTTAGCAATAGACCCTATACCAAAATGGCGGCGATTTTAATATTTTTTTGTCTACATTCAAATTAGCCCTACTTGCCTTGTTCTTGAGCTAAACTTTCAAAAGAATATCTTATCACAAATGAGGCTAGTAGGGCTTATTAAATGTAGACAAAAGAAATTAAAATCGCAGCCATTTTGGCATGGGGTCTGTTGTTACCTCTTCCGTGATTTTCTCTTCTACTGTGCCACGAGCGCTGCCATATACACGCAATGCAGTGTGAGCGATCTTTCGCTGCAGCTTCCACGCGGGACCATAATCTCCTAGAATAATACTTTTCCCCTCGACAATTAGGCGAGTGATCTCCATGTCTGGACGGCCAGAGAAATCATGACCTAAATGCGACAAAACGGAATATATATGAATCGAAAACTCAAAGTTCTTTCACTATACCGTTTTTCCTTATTTCTGCTGATAAATGCTATTTATGTACACCTTTTCTCATTCGGTGCCTTCTTGTGCCACCCTTACAGAAATAGTTAATGTCAGATATATATAAGGTATATATAATGTCAGATTTATATAAGGTTTTTTCATACGGTATGCTCAAAGACTGAGCTTACGGGAAAATGTTCTTATCCGAGAGGACACGGGCTTTCAGATGTCAGAGCAAAGGCAGCACCTTCTCCTCAATTAATTTAAGACTCCCAGTCGGTTGGTCCAACCGGGAATCGAACCCAAACCTCCCGCACGATAAACTGGAACCTTACAAACTAGGCTACCCAGGCGGGTACATATGTCATCGTTGTCATCATCATCGTGATAGTCATTGGCTAATATTATTAAAGCTATGATTACATGTGATGTTGATGACAACACTGATGATGATGGTGATAATGATGGCTGGATTTCCATAATGAAGGTGTTGATGATGAAAATGTGATGATGATTACAGTGATCGTGTTAACGATGTTGATGGCGATAATAAGGAAGGTGATGACAACTCTTGCGGTGATAATGATAACGATGGTGATGATGATAATCATGGTGGTGATGATAATAAAGATGGTGGTGATGATAATAAAGATGGTGGTGATGATAATAAAGATAGTGGTGATGATAATAAAGATGGTGATGATGATAATAAAGATGGTGGTGATGATAATAAAGATGGTGGTGATGATAAAAAAGATGGTGGTAATGATAATTAAGATGGTGGTGATGATAATAAAGATGGTGGTGATGATAATAAAGATGGTGGTGATGATAATTAAGATGGTGTAAATGATAATAAAGATGGTGGTGATGATAATTAAGATGGTGTAAATGATAATAAAGATGGTGGTGATGATAATTAAGAT
>JANCMA020290509.1:0-12193 GCA_024336925.2 Zoanthus solanderi | reverse complement strand
TCACGGGATATGAGCTGATATCCTAGTAGTAGAGGAACCAATCAGAGCGCGCGATTGCTCATATCCAGTGGGTGTGGGTATAATAAAAGGGGATGTACTGGTGCCCGTGCACTTGCTCGCCGAACGTGAGCCATTAATGGACTTGCACGCGAATATAATTCCTGCTCCACTACACAACAGACAATAAGATCCATTTGGTTTATTTTTGAGGAGCAGGCTTGACTCGTTGAATATAGTACACAATCCTCATAACGATATCTACAACTTGCGATCACTGCCGCATACGAAAAACCAAAAACCACAGTGGGAAAAATGGAAATGCATTCCCCAAACCATGCAGTGCCACGTTCCTCCGGGATCTAATGGATTCCTAAATTTACTACCACAATCATTTACATCACTCTCCAATCATGATTAGGCAACACCTTAAAGTGATAAAATTACAACAGCATATGAAAAATTATTATATATAAAAGTTTTCCTTGCAGTGTGCCAGTCAGAGCCTAGATTGATTCAACACGTGCTGTACTCATCTTACATGCTCAACTTATTACCCACAATACACTTCCACTAATTCGAACCCAGTCTCTACTGTTGACACCGTGCCACCGAAATATCAATTTCTGTCTTATTCGTTCCTCAATCGCCGAAATTACAATTTATCATAACTTAGTTATACCACAAGTTATACTGTAGTTGCCGGTATTTTATTATGGGATGTACTAGTGTCCATGCCCTTGCCCGCCGACGTCAGTCCATTAATGGCCTTGCACCCGAATACCTTTTACGCATATTAGAATACCGTAGTTGCCCGTACTCTTTAAGGGACTCTATAAACAAGGTTGTTGTTCCATTCCCACGTACAAACTATCTGAAGAACAGCTTTAAGGCCCGGATGGGAAAGGATGGGGGAGGGGGGGACTCCCAATTTTTTGAGGCGGGGATGCTCGCCGTAAAATTTCAATGGAACCTTTAAAAGGTACCAATCTTGGCTTGACCAGGTCGATGCCAAACCCTAAGAGGTACCATTAAAAAGCGTACATGCTGACAAGATTTCAATCAGTTTTAATGAAGTATCAAACACTTTTGTATGATACTGAGGAAGTCCTACAAGTACCAAGCTGTATGTAAATGTAAAAGCTTAAGCGACGCCAATTCCTTGAATTTTTTTCCTAAAAAAAAAAAAAAAAGTTGGGAGAGTTCCCCCAAATTTTCATGTTCAGCAGGGCAGTTGTCAAATGGTCTTCGGCAAGCAGAATTTCTAAATTGTTATAAATCGGGCTAAAAAGATTTTTTACTTCAATATATAATAAAGTATTCGTTTTCAGGGCATCCAGGGAAAGCGCACTATTCAATTTTTAAACTTTTGCAATCACGATATATTAACAATGCATTATAATATAGTTTACACTGCGACTAAATCTTCCTAAACTGTCTGATACTTTACAAAGTTGAATTTAAAACTTTGTTAATTATTTTTACAGCTCACCATAATTTGGAAAACTTAAGGAAACTCGAACTTTTATACTGGTTAAGTTGTGCTTTAATTAACAAATTAATAAAACCTAATCTGTTGCAGCTACTGTTCCATTGCAACGGGCAAAATAATGCGTTTATTCCTAAAGTACAAACAAAAGTGAAAACATTACCATCCCCTGCTGATGTATCCGCCACCTTACTCCCTACAGCCGAACGTGAGCTGTGGGGGTTGAAGCTTTGGCAAGTTGTTGGAATCTTTTTAACTGGAACCATAGTCATTGGTAAGGATATTTAATTGTTAAAACCCAAGGAGAACTGCTGCTTTGTGAGCTATAATCATACCGTTTAAATAAAGTGCTAAAGTGATGACGTCACAAAAATTTGATTCGTGAAATCACTAATTTGGTTATAATATTCACGAAGAACAAGATCAAAAATGCTTCTTTAGACTATTCAAAAATGCACTGCCATATATGGGCTATATAGATATGTGCCGCTGTGAAGGGTGTGGTTTTCAAGCAGTTTACTCTAGGGAGATACTGCCATATATGGGCTAAATAGATATGTGCCGCTGTGAAGGGTGTGGTTTTCAAGCAGTTTACTCTAGGGAGATACTGCCATATATGGGCTATATAGGTATGTGCCACTGTGAAGGGTGTGGTTTTCAAGCAGTTTACTCTAGGGAGGTACTGCCATATATGGGCTATATAGATATGTGCCGCTGTGAGTTGTATGGTTTTCAAACAGTTTACCCTAGGGAGATACTGCCATATATGGGCTATATAGATATGTGCCGCTGTGAAGGGTATGGTTTTCAAACAGTTTACCCTAGGGAGGTACTGCCATATATGGGCTATATATATATGTGCCGCTGTGAAGGGTATGGTTTTCAAACAGTTTACCCTAGGGAGATACTGCCATATATGGGCTATATAGATATGTGCCCCTGTGAAGGGTATGGTTTTCAAGCAGTTTACTCTAGGGAGATACTGCCATATATGGGCTATATAGATATGTGCCGCTGTGAAGAGTATGGTTTTCACATACATTTCCTTAGAAAAATTTTGATTTTTATTCGTTTTCATTTTTGAAGTACCTAACGTTAAGTTTGAAATTATGAATTCTAACTAATTTTAACCTGCTCTTTCCATTTCTGAACATCATTTTGTTATAACTAATTAGTTTATGGTGGGTGTAGTCACGTGACTCTAACTGCAAAGGGCCTATTCAGATATTGGCTGTGCAGCGAGCAGCAGTTAATCATGACTATCTACAGACAGCAGTTCCATGTTATTGCTCAAAAAAAGCTAGCTAAATATTTTACCGCAGGTAGCCCAAGCTATACTTGTAACACAAACATATTACATTTCATAAAGTAAATGTATGGGATTTTACGCTTGTCCTCGAAACATGCATTATCTTTGAGTTGTTGAAACACAAAGTTGTAAAAAAAGGAGGACGGCCTCCACCCCAAAGCACCACAGAATGATGACAAAGTACAACAACTCAAGAATATTGAGGTATTTCTTAATATTTATTTCATTTATAGAACGTTTCGAGGACAAACATAAAATCCCATACATTTACTTTATAAATGTAATATGCTAGTGTCACAAAAATAGCTTGGGCTACCGTTATTTTACGAGCCAAGTGGCCCACGAAGCCGGTGCTTATCTTCAGTTTCTGTAGTGTCAAGCGGATGAGAGTCTGACTTCCCCTGGACGGGACACTAATCCATTGCAAGTTAGCTCCCAGCAGACGCTGGTACTGATTTTAATACTTACTCTGGAAAGATGAAAAGCTGAGCTAGCTTATACGGAAGAGAAGGTCACACAAATCAGTTCAAATCTTGACAGAGCCGGGGATCAAACTGGAGACCTTGTGGTCGGAAAGGCAAAGATCTTATCAAAGTTATTGCCTACCAGTACAAAAATGTTCGAAAAATAATGTATATTCTGTTAAATCTATAGTGAATTTTACCAAACGTGCGGTCAAATGTTTTATATTTATTACTAGCAGACCAAATGAGCTTTAGTTAGCATCTATCAGTAAAGGAAAATATAAATAAGTATGCAGGCTATTTCATATTTTGTTTACGATGAAGGAATTTCATATGCAGGAGATGGATTAAATCGTTGCTTTACAAGGGGACGGGAGGTTTTTGCTTTCTAAACGCTCGAATGAGTTTAACCAGAACTGTTGTTTCGTTATTTTGGTACAAGCAACTAGAAACGACAGCTAGTGCTATATTCATTAGTCGCCGAAGCGACAAATCACAAACAATCTGCTTTGAATTCATTAAAATTGTATGTGAATATTTAAGTATTGGACTGGACTGAAAAGTATTTTTGTATTAAAACGGCAAGGTTTTCCCCTCCTATTAAATAGAATATTATTGTAAAATGCGTTTAAGTGATTTTCGCCAATCGCAAGTTTTTGTATATGGTTTAAGCCATTTAAAGGTTTTTAAAATTATTGAAAATATTGAATGTTGTGATCGGATTGATTTCCTTGCTGTCTTGGAGAAACCAAAATTTTATAACCTTCATGCATGCACTTTCGATTTTTTATGTCGACGTAATTAGCGATGTAAAAGTCGTAAAATTTATGATTGTTAGCTACTTTGTTAGAAGAGCTCCATCTTTGTTTTAATTTTGTGAATTTAAAATTGACAGATCAAATCGACGATTAAGCTGTTACGTTGCGATAGCAATTTGCAAATCATCGCCTACCATGAAAGTTGAACGTCAAATTTAACAATATGATGTAAGGTTGATATCACATACATTTTGTTTGAATAAAGTCAACATACCTTTGCTTGACAATAAATTTGTATTTCAGATCTTTGATGCCAGCTGACACGATAGTAGATAAACTTTTATAGACTTTGCCATTGCGTTTTTATGAGACTAGTGACGTCACCATATACTTGATCAAGTTTTCAAAGCAATTTAACTTTTCTTCGAAATTATGCAACAGATGCGATTTTTTCCTGGAATCTGAAAGAGGTGGTTTAGTAAAGATTTTAAGGGGCACGCAACCATATTTAGTTTCTTAACAAAATTTGTAATCCAGGTTGTATACTAAGAATTGAAGAAAGTAGAGCATTGATGTTCGACTCATTAGTATTGGATACGTAACGTGCGATAATGTTAAATGAAAGAAAATGGCGAAGAAAATAGTTGTTCTTGAACCACTTTTGTTGATTGTATTTAAACATTTTGCTATAAAAAAGAGTTTAAAAGAAATTCTTAAAAGTGTTAAAAGAGTTTAAAGACATTCTTTGTTTAACGCTAGCCATATACGGCATTTAGTAGTTGAAAGCTCTCAAAACTACTTATTGTAAATAGGGCTGTTCATGTGTGAATATTGTCACGCTCTGTGTTTCTGTGTTCAAACAGTAAAAGTTATTTTTCTTACAAATCTTTCTTTTGTCGTTACAGAAATTTCTATGAATCAGTTGCCTCGCTAGTAGTACACTAAAACACTTATTCTATTTCAATTTCAATGGATACACTTTTTTAAGAACCAGTTAAACTTTGTTCAGGCTCGATGGTCTTAATTTTTCAGCAACTTGAGGCTCAAATTGTTCTTATTCTGTTCTTGACTGTCAAATTATTAAATTCTGAAAATCAACTATAACGTCCTTATGGGTCGTATATTTAAAACAACTTCTTTATTTTCCACACTCTTTTTCTACACGAAATTCACTCTACTACAAACTCAGTCACGTTCAACTTCGCTCTCTGCTATTTCACTATCTCTTTTTTTCTCGAATTGCATGTTAATGAGTAACGCGATAGCTCAATGGATGATTGATAATAAAGTAATGTGACAGCTGAATATTAAGTATACAATTAAATCAATAAGTACACAATTCCTAACACCCTCCACTATTTGACTCTCACGAGTCAAGAGCTGCGCTAATAGCAATTCTTCCGCCTGTAAGGCTGCTGCGCGCACGGGTTGAGTTCAGACCGGTGTGTTTGTTATGCGCGTGCGCTCATGGTGGTTGACCACTGTCTCTTTACTCTTTACTTCTATCGGGTACAACCTTTTTCCTTTTGTCACTACCCTCAGGTGTGCACCGCGCACCTGTTGGTCTCTACCTCTAGATCTGATAAGGTTTTCTACCACACCTACCTTCCACTGACTCCTTTTCTTGTCTTCCTCGGAGACTAAAACAATAACTCCCACCACGTCTATCTGTTTGACGACTACTACTAGCATGATGTTCTCTGAGAACTGTCAAATATTCTCTGTGCCAACGGTACCTAGCGTTGTGTTCTAACTGATGGTGATCAGGTGGTTCGTCTACCTCATCTAGCATACATGTTACTCTCCCACCGTACAAGAAATGTGATGATGTTAATATTTCTTCACCTACTTCATCGTAAACGTAAATAAGTGGTCTATGATTTAAGGTACCTTCAACCTCTACCAACACTGTCGCTAGTTCGTCGAATGTAAGCCTAGCTTCTTATAGAGTCTTCCTAAGGCATCGCTTTATGCTTCTTACTATTCGTTCAAAGAAACCTTCCCACCAATTAAGGTGATTTCTCAAGATTAAATTGGCATTCTATGCGGTGCAAATCACAATACTGCTGAACCTCTGGATGATCGAACAACTCTCTTACCGCCCTTTCAGTTGCTTGGAACGTCTTGGCGTTGTCAGAGACTCGGTGAAACGCCTTAGACATCTTCTGAATGTCTCAGCTGTGAGGTCTTCAACTAATTCTAGGTGCAGTGCCCGTGTCAAACAGTATAAAAAGAGTGCTATATAGGTTTTCTCCATGGTTCGTGTGCTAGCTTTATAATATATTGGACCTGCAAAATCTACACCTATGTACGAGAATGGAGCAGCCTACTTCACTCAGAAACCCAATCTGTAACTGGCACAGGTGCATAGGGTTTCCCGTCAAACTTCTTACATGTGACACATTTAGTTATCAACTTCTTAACAATTTGTCTACCCGAGACTTTGTACGTACCTGTGATAGTGTTGCTCGAACACCTTTGTGATGCAACCATTAATTTTGTGACATTCAATGACAATCATTTATGTTAGTCTATGATGTCGAGGCAACAATTCTGAATTACAAGGTCTACCTCGAAACCTCAGCACTCCTGCCTCTTCTACTATATTTAGTAGCTTAGTCAGCCGGTGAAGCTGCTCCTGTTGCTTCAACTTTTCTTGTGCAGACTTAATCCAATCCAGCTCTGCTGCTCATGTTGCTTCAACTTTTCTTGTGCAAACTTAACCCAATCCAGCTCTGCATTCGCTAATTCCTGTCTACTTTGCCTGCTTGTAATCCTTTCTTCCCTAACAAACGACATTTTGGCGTTATGTATGAATCGTTGAACATACGCGTTACCTTAAACAATCTCATACTATTACTAAACCTGATGACTTCAGTTCGACACATCTTGCACTCCCTGTGTTTCTCTAATTTAAGTTTCTAGGTCCCACAGCTTCTTTAGCTCGTTCTCTAATCTTTCCGGCTCACCTAACGACTGGATTTGTACAATTAAATTAGCCTGAACTGCGTTTCCGTCTGCAAAATCGCCGTTACATTTTAAATGCCCAGACAATGTCCACCTATGTTCTGTTTCTATGGCTACTGGCTCCTCTCCTCCGCCTCTAATTACAAGCCCATTTTGAAACTGCCACAGAAAATCTGTTCCTACCAAAATTCCAATCTCTAACCTGTCATCCTTCATCTTTACATCCGAAAACCAAAGACCTTTGAGATGCTGGAACTGGTCTCTAGCTAACTCTACGTGCTCGTTTGGGATATTTGAAAACTCTGGCACAACAAACGCTTGCATAATAACACTTCTACCTCCCTTAACTGCATTTACCTGGAATTCTACCACATCTCTGAGCGCACCTTTCTGATCGCGCTGGCCAAATGCGTTAATGCAAAGCCATGCTTCTCTAACTACGGGACGTTGTGCACGACTAGCGACTGATAATGTAATAAAAGATCGGTGACTTACGGCGTCTAACAAAACTTGCTCTGAAAGGTAAGCTTGCGTTATTTGCATAAATTATTCCTTGAGCTGTTTGCAGTGCGACTCGCGTGCCAGAAACCGTATGAAAACTTTCAGTATTCTCTGGCGCAACATGACTTGAAGTAGACTCTGTATTAGAGCTATCCCCCCACTTTTACGCGAGGATAGCTGAGTTTCATCTCGCCAAAGGAGCTATGAATGCAGCTTGGTTCACATAATTGCTGTTGCGGTGAGGTCACACTAAGTCAGTAAGTGACCGAACAGAGACAGCAAAACTACAGACAACAAAGAAGAATTTAGGCGCGCAGGAACACTGGATAGACATTTATACTCACAAGTGTGACTAGGATCCCTTGCGCACCACATCACTGACGTAACCAGGTGCACAATGACCGTTCTTTATTGCTCGGCTGCTCAAAGAGAGAATGGCTGGTATTTTACTGTTTAATTTCTTTAAATTTAGGTCAATAAATACAAAGGGTGAGATGTACCGTGTTAAATAACTGAGATCATACCGTATCGGGCGAGTTTTTTTTTCCGGGGTCGCTTCCGACCCAGTTCCAAACGCATGCGCAAGATGTTGTATTAATCTGCTTGTGACTGATCAGTGGCATTTCACAGCAAAGCACGATAAAATTAATAGCTTCTATCTTTTTTTGTCAAACCGCCAAGAATCGATTGTTGTCCACACTATTTACAGCAAAAACGTCTTAAAAAGAATGGTATGTTACCCCAGTTTTAAAATAAATTTGATTATTTACTAAACCGAAGAGTGAGTTTTGATTTTATATTTTAACGCGCACGATAGAAATAGCTCCCATCTGAAGCATCGATTTTTGTCCACACTATTTACTGCAAAAACGTCTTAAAAAGAGTGGTATGTTATATATGGTATGTTAGTTTTAAAATAAATTTGATTATTTACTAAACATAAGAGTGAGTTTTGATTTTGTAGTTTGTTAACGCGAGGCTTTCCATGGTGTTAACCTTTTCTTTGTAACTTCAGTAAGCTAAAGTAATTATGAAGTTCAGCTTTCAAAGCTTTAGTAAGCGACCCCGGAAAAAAAACTCGCCCGTATCCGTAGGTTAGTTAGGCCTCAAATTGTATTACGACCAGTGACTCTACATGCCAAATTTTTGAAACGAATCTATTAATTACGCTGCGACAGCGATGTAGAAGTAAATTCGAATTTGTATACAAAAAGGTAAAACTCGATTCTGTTTAATGAACTATCGCCTTTTTAGAAAGCATCTGATTTTGAAAGCATTGATAGTTGATTGAGTTTCTTTGTTTTTCAAAGCGTGTGATACACAGATGTTGTAAGCAGGCGTAAATGGATTTTCATTACAGCTGTTTGCTCCTGTTCTAAAATGTGTTTAAAGCGGTTTTTGTTCACAGCGAGAAAATTCTGAAAATGTCATTCTTACTATCTCTACTTACCTTCAATCAAAGTAACTGGCCATCAGAATCTTTAGCCTGCATAAGTTTCTTGACATTCTCGCATATTATGCTTTAGTCTTACTACATCGCATGCATTGAAGACATATTTCTAAAAATGTGTCAGTATTTTCCAAAACATTTCAATATTTTCAAACACAAATTAGGTGATTAATTGATAAAGTCTAGTTTTGATTTGTGTTTGTGTTTTATTTGGTTGAACTTGGCCTTTTAATACACTTATATTAATCATTTTAAACTTCCAGTCACGCATTCAAGTCGAGGACAAAGCGGGGATTTTCGACATAAGAATCTATTTTCCATATATGGAAAAAAGGTTCTACTAAATATACTCTACATGTTTCATTTTAAATCAAAATTTCTAAACTGATTGAAAGCACGCACAATTAAAATGTATTCACATGCAAATGTACCAAACATCTGTATTTAGTTTCCTTGAGTTCTATCTTTTTTTTTTTTTTTGCGTTATAAACAAGATTTCGTCTTTGCCAAAAATCTTGAGTGCCAGGTTAAGGTAACTTTGAACTTTTATGCCCCCTTGATTTTTAATAAGGCTATTTTAACTGAACTTTTCCTGCAGGTTTACATCCCAGACATGATATGCTAGTGATTATTTTTTTGCTGCGACACTGACTGAGCCGTGGCTTGCGTCATTGGCTACATGGTATATGGATTAATTTTTATTGCAGTTTCTCAAAGAATTTTAACATGTTTTGGAACCATCTGTATTTGTTGCTATCACTTCTAATTTGTTTTTTTTTATTGGTTTGTATTAATGGAACAGGAAAAACACTTGGCTTGTGTTTGTTCTAATCGCTTAGAAGAAAATTTGGTTCAAATTCATGCTTATCTATAATCTAAAAGTTAGAAACAATTTTTAATTTTGGTACAGTAAAAACTTTACTTAAAACTTCTTTAAAAAACATGTTCTATCTACGGATTAATTTTTCTTAGGAAAAAATTTGCAACACTAATTTGAGTGGTTGAGCAGTGAACATTATTTTTAAAACCTTTGAGACAAGCAAATAAAAAATATTGACAATTCTTTAGAAAAAAAAAAAAAATACGATTAACATCCAATTCATGTCGAAATCTAAAATTTGCATTTCTAGCGGGTTCAGATTTGATTATCTCGTTTCCCACCAGCGAATGCGCGAAGTACCCCGCGAAGATTGAATGAAAGACTAGAAGAAAAACTTCTTTTGTGTTTATGGTACCACTGCGGCTATACTTCCAATCGAGAGTACAAAGCTTTTTCATTCAATATCTCGGTAGCAAAGGATGGCAGAAAGACACCAAAAGAGTTTAGTCAGCTGCCATTTTACTCAAATCATTTTGTTTCTTGTGTGTTTCAATATATACAAGAACATTAGCTGAGGTACAATGATAAACTTTTCTAATTTTTTTCAAAAACACAGAAGTTAACAACGATGCACGAGCTCACTTGGATTTTAAGATTATTCCTTTGCCTTCTCGCAACAAGTAAGTTGAACGCCTAGTCCTCCTCAATGAAAATCTTTAATGTGTTAACATTTTCTTAAATGTTGATATATTTCTTCTTCAGCTGATAAATTAGTCACATAAAATGCCAAACCTTTAGAAAAACAAACTCGAAGTTCCAAACTCAAGCATATGGGGCAGATTTTCTCTGTAAATATTAAATGTAAAAATACCTTGCTGCCCACTGGATACAATATTCATTGAAGGCAATTAAGTGCTATACCGTTTCTTATAATATTCTGCTTATAGGCTGAGTTTATGTTTTCCGTTCTATCAATGATACTTAAATTTGTTAAAAGTTACTTAATCTTAATTGCCATACAATTAATACTACTAAAAAAGGGACAATGTTGAGCACTCAAGTCTGAAGAAAATAAATAGATTAACGTCTAAGTGTTTTAGTACTTCCACTTTATATTCGCAAAAACAAAATAAAACATTTTCAAAAATTTTGGTGGGATGCAATGGTGCATAAAAATGGTTTCATAATTTTGACAATTTTTTTTCTATTTTTTAGTTTTATAAAATAATTTTTTTCTTGTTTAATCTATATATCTGTTTGATCTCTAATTTGTGTGCTATACATATTTTAGCTGGAACTTTATTTGTTTTTTAGTTCATTGAACTAGCTGTGTGAAAGCAGATAAAGTAGTCGGTGTTGTTATTCAAAAGTGCATCTTAAAAAGCCACTAAGCTATTTTAATAACAAAAAACAACATATTTACCGTAGACTATTCAAATGCAGGTGACTTTGGCCCTTCAGAAGTCTTTAAACGCAGGCTGCAATAAATGTTTGAATATTTAGATACACGTCTTAAAACAGGACATGAAAACTTTCAAAAGAAATTCGAGTTTTCAGTAATAGAGAGTATAAGGTGACAAAAAATTCATTTTGCTGTTTACTTCCCGTAATTAAAATTTACTTTAAGGTATAAACAGCGTTGTGCTAAATTTAGAAATAATCTCAAATTCGGATTTCTATCCAATTTTGATGGTTTCGAAATGAAAAAAAAAATTCTTAAAAAATACGAAAAGCGTGTCAAATTAACTTCTGCTGTTTTGAACCTTTTAACAAAACAAATTACCTCTTTCAAATAATTAATTTTAACATATTTCATTTAAAGCGTAAATGAATGATTTCAAAGCACGTTCTTTGTTCGTTTGCCAAACAGAGCCGTTAGTGAAAGGAAACAATAAACAGTGCACCTGCTAAATCTTTTGAAATTTCAATCAACTGACCTCTTACTAAGCACGTAGTCACTATGTCTTTTGACATAGCAACAGAGTTTGTGGCTTCAGGTGTCCCCTTGGGAAACCACCTGGCTTTCGGGTAACCAGTTTGTATATATTTTTAGTAAGGTAAAAAAAGCAACTCTACTGCTCCACCAAGAATGAAGTGAAATGAAAATTTCAGACCGATTCAAAGTACACAAGGTTTCATAAAAGTTCTAGTTACATCCACGTGATACTGAAAAAAGCCTTTGTGGATTACAAAAAATTAATAAATAAATAAATTACATAATCACTCAGTAACATATCGTCTCCAAAACATTCCTAGTTGACCGTGGTATAACGTTTTTAAACATTAAGACTTATACTTTAAAGTATGTTCCCGTACTGTTTTTAGTATCTGCTTATATTAATTGGTCAATCTTTGTTTTCATCTTACAAATAATAATAACGTATACATACTTTAAGTAATAATACTATAATATAATATTATATTTAATAGATTTCTCC
>JANCMA020290508.1:0-22063 GCA_024336925.2 Zoanthus solanderi | reverse complement strand
GTTATTATTATTATAATTATTATTATTATTTTAAGAATGTGGTGATTAATAATAATTAACTTCAGAACATCTTGTGTTTCAGCTGCTGGTTTCACAGGATACAGAACAGAAAACATGGAGAACAATGCTCCTCCATATTTTACAAATGGCAACAACTTTTTTGTTGTGTTTGGAGTATTTTTTCCTAGCGCATGTGGAGTTCTAGCAGGTATAAATATGAGTGGCGATCTGAAGGATCCCTCAAGGAACATTCCTGCGGGAACACTTGGCGCCCTAGGAATAAGGTTGGTTTAAATTGCTGTAAAGTTTATAAAAATCTAGTTTACCTAAAATACTTCGAATCTTATTATTTAAGTCATTATGAGTATAATGTATTTAGAATACCTTCTCTTAAAATTAAATATTTTAGGCCGATAAGAAAGGATAAGGGTTGCTATATAAACCTCCTCACCTCAATCTCCCACATATGTTTCCAAACGTGAGAGCCTCTACCAGTTCCTCCCTCCCCCTCAACACAAACAACGTTTTCGTTTGGTACCTTTGCGCGCATTGTCATTTCAGAAAAGAGTAACAAATTAAAAAACGAAAAATGTTTTTCGTTCGTTTTATTCATTAGTTACTAGTCTTTTGATTATGTTTTTAAATTGTTGGGCGTTTCTGTACGTACCGGAGGAAGTGCTTCTTGATTGATTGAGGGTTTGGGTCAGCTTTGTTTTTGTGTTTTTCATTGGTTATAACTGCATTTACGTAATCTGTGCCACAATACCTCTGTCACTTATGAAGATGAGGGTTGTAACACGAAAGGTCTAGTTTATTGCCAACGAACCAGTCTAGCCAATAGGCGAAGATGGCGAGATAGCAGCTCAAAGAGTCGTGTAGAATTTCCAGGGAGAAAAAATCTCATTTCAGCGTAACTTAAATTAATAACAGTTGCTCTTCAAGATAAAAGCGAATCGATTCATCAGTTATTTCGCAAATCACAGCATGATTTGTTTATGGTAAGCGCCAATGAGAGCGCCTGCTCTTTGTGCTTGCACAGCTTGTTAGTCGTCCTCGTGTTTTTATCTCACTTGTTGCTAGTTACTGCTAGCGTATAATATATGAATAACTGTAACATGCGTGTGTTATCGTGTTTGTAACCGTAGCTTATCTTTTGTTTTTGATGAAGTTGAGATAGCTCACAACGAAAAATGTTTACTATGTAACAGGAACATCAACGTGTTTCTCTTCTAAAGGGCGCGAGATTTCAATGCGGGTGACAGGAGTTCAAATCCCGCTCAAACCACTGAATGAAATTGTTCCTTAGTGATCCTGGGATCAAATTCCTCTCAAACCACTGCATAGATTTCTTACTTAGTAATCCTTAGTGGTCAAAACAATTGAATGAATTTGTTCCTAGGTGATCCCGGGATCAAATCCCGATCAAAACAACTGGATGGATTTGTTCCTAGGTGATCCTGGAATAAAATCCCTCTCAAACCACTACATGGATTTCTTACTTAGTGATCCCGGGATCAAATCCCGCTCAAAACACTGGTTTATCTCCTACCTGATTAGAATTTGAGCTTGGAAAGAGGATTTTAGCAAAAACAGTTATTGCTGTTATTGTTTTCTTGTTATTACTATTACTATTCTTATTCTTATTCTTACTATCATTATATTTATTGAAATCTGCTGTTTTCTTAGTGTCATCAGTTTCATTGTTATGATTGTTATAGTAATAATTACTATTACTACTGACTACTTCTACTATTTTTAATATTATTGTTATTATTAATAAATAATAATACTATTATTTTTTGTCTGCTGATCCATATTAATCATGTTCCGCAGTGGTATGTTGTATATTTTATTCGTTATTCTACTTGGAGCTGTTTGTACCAGGCAGGCCCTCATCTCAGACTACATGATCGCTTCAAAGGTAATATAATTAAACATTCAAATCTACTTTAACTCAGAACTATTTTGCCATGGCGACAAATGGCATATCTGCTGTATAGCCAAACAATTGTTAACATTTCTCGTCTTATTATCATACCTACGCCAGTTTTTAATAATTATAACCTTAAAAAGTCTAATGAAATCGAATTAATTTCGTATCTTGACGTGTCAACCTGAACACGTGCTGTGCAATACCCAAGAAATTGTAGAACTAATTTTGTACATTGAAATCAAAGTTAGTAGAGTCGACTGGTTAGGAAGCTTGATAGCGTTCTTTGTTATATGTTTTTGTTCTTCTTTTATCAATTGAAATATAACGTTGACCGTGCACAAATAACAAAAGGCTTTGAGATGTAAATGAGCAAACGGCCAATAGACTAATGAAGCATCACACCTAGAACAAAAGATCCTAACCGTGATTACACACAGCACGAAACAAAGAAACATTATAATCTTCTTCTTATATTTAGTCTATTGTCAGCGGTCTCCCTCCCCGTATATGTATTTATACTGGCACATTATTGAATGATTCCATTGTCCTGCTCGACAGGTGTCTCTTGTTGGTGTGTTGTTCCTGTTTGGTCTTTATGTGTCGTCTTTATCGTCGTGTCTTGGAGCACAGTATGGAGCTCCGCGTATTCTACAGTGTATTAGTAAAGAGAATATCATTCCTCTCATCAGACCACTCGGATCTGGGGTAAGTAAGACAGGTTGGACGACACATGTAGTATGGAGATTTTAACATCTTTGGCGTTCGTTCATTTGTTAGAAACTGCTACGCGGAAAATCGAATAGAACGCGTAATTTGGACAATGCATACAAGGATGAAATTTTTGTGATCATCGCAATGCTCATTAGTACAAGAGATTGGCTAACGTTAACCCTTCAATAGAACGCTAAAGACGTTAGTATTTTTCACTATTTATAGAAGTTTCAATTTCCTCTAATCATTGCCGTCAGTTACAACCATCATCTTCCTTTGGCTCTCCTTTCCAAAGTCATTGTCAGTGTTCTGTAGAGTTTTGTTAGCTTCTGTTTTCTCATCGTCTTCATTATTAGTATCATTACCTTCTTCTTCATCATCATCACCTTCTTCTTCTTCATCGCATTCTTCTTTATCATTACCTTCTTCTTCATCATCATTACCTTCTTCTTCATCATCATCACCTTCATTATTAGCATCATCACCTTCTTCTTCTTCATCACCTTCATTATTAGCATCATCACCTTCTTCTTCTTCTTCATCGCATTCTTCTTTATCATTACCTTCTTCTTCTTCTTCATCACCTTCATTATTAGCATCATCACCTTCTTCTTCTTCATCGCATTCTTCTTTATCATTACCTTCTTCTTCTTGTTGTTGCTTTTTGTATTACGTTATTGATGTATATTCTCTTTTATGTAACAGAGAGGGCCAAACAAAGAGCCAGTGGTAGCAGCTCTTTGTGTTGCGGTGATTTCGATGGCCTTCATCTTGATTGGCAACCTAAATGCATTAGCTCCAATTGTCACTATGCCCTTCTTGCTGACGTATGCGGGCATCGATTACGCCTATTTTAAACTAGCAATGAGTTACGACATTAAACAGAGAAAGAAATCTGCAGAAATGGAGTCTGTAACGTCGAAACAACCAAAGTTTTATCCAGCGAAGGATAAAACACCAGAAACAAAGCTAGTCATTGACAATGAACTGAACAAGACAAGGTATGGAACCAACGGCGTTCAAAATGGAGAATTTAGAAAGATTGAGCCGTGTTCCGAGTATGAAAGCGGTGAAAAGGACGATTCGAAAGAGCAAGAAAATATTGATAAGGATAGCTTAAAAGCAGAAAAAGATAAGAGTGAAACCAAGGTGCAAGTCGAGAGAAGAAAAGGCTCAGATAATGAAGGGATTCTTAAGCCCGAAAATTACGACTATGGTGACACGACCAAGTTAATCAACCAGGAGGGAGATGAAGAGGACGTCAAAAAAAGAAAAACCAAGGAAGGTTTGTTAACTTCGCCTGTGATTAGGGATTAGTTTGCATAAATAATTTACCTTGATATTTCGAAAACAAACGCATGGGTTTTTAGGACTCGTTTATGGGCATCAATCCTAGATTTAAGCCATTGCTCTTGTTTGCGAAATTTTACGTTGGTACCACTAAATACAAAACCATTGTTCCAAAATGTACAGTACTATTTTTTTTCTTTTTCTTAGAACTCTTTTAAAGTTTACTTACATCATGTATTTCACCATCATCACCGTCGTCATCATCATCATCATCCTCATCATCACCATCTATAGTAACCTCAACCGTTTAGCGCATACTTGGGCTCTTGGACAGCTTTCCAGTCTACCCTCCTGGACCTTCCAACTACTTCCAGTTCTTACTCTACTGATCATGGCTAGGTGGTTCTCGGCCTTTTTCTTGTTTTTCCTTGGGGATTCCAGCTGCAAGTAACGGCCGTATTTTATCACAGGCGCAAAAATCCAAATGTCCGACAAAATCACACTTTGGGTACTTACGTTATAGAAATTCTTTTGAAATTGTATTACAGATATTCACTAACAATATTCGGTCTGTTTCAATATTTGTCCGGTAAACTATACATTTAAACGGACAAAAGCCTGAACCAGAAATATTATTTCAGCCTTGTAGTTGAGGTTTCGATGTATACTTTACGTAGTTTGTATCTGAACCAGCTCACTTCCTCCGTTAGATCTGCACCTTTGCTCTCCCTTGGCTTTGCTTTTGTTTTGCTCCCATAGTTTAGACTCTTGCTTTATATTGGTTGATCCACTTCAAGTTTAGTATAAACTATAGACATTTGCCCATGAACAGCTGAACACTCATTCACTTGAAATAAAGAAGAAGAAAGTGTTGCCTTTACTCTAATATCTGCAAATGGCTAAACTTTCACATCATCTCTACTAAGGTTAAACCGTAGGTCCAGTCTCCCGACCTTCTATCGGGCAACTTAAAAGAACCCACACAAATCCATAGTAAGAGTAGGGTAGTGATACGATCCCGATGTTGTTTGGTCTGTTTCTTCTAGTGAGAGCACTATTAATATGTAGAATATTTGTGAGCCGCTGCAGCGGACAATCTAAGTCTGTCAACGCTCAGCTCTGTACTTGGTTATAAAGTGCATTTGAACATATTCATATGGTAAATGCGCTATATAAATCTGATATTATTATTATTATTATTATTATTATTATTATTATTATTATTATTATTATTATTATTAAAAGGGAGTGATACCCAGAGTCCCAGTCGCTAAACATGAATTTTAAGATACGCTTTCGGAGATTATTTAATTTGATCAGAGTCCTGTTGACAGAAATGCCAAATTATGGAACAATAACAAAAAAGATGCAATGTAAAGGCCTTGTAGAGACGTAAAAAGATTTCAGCGGATGACGTTAGTTTGCCATATTTTAACTTGACTTGTAGTTAAGTTTTACAGCTAGTATTTTTGAGCGTAATTTAAACGAATATCGGAATGGATATATAAGTTGTTAAAACACATTCCGATACATTAAATTACATCGAGTATTTGTGAAAAGAAAAAATGATGGAATTGAACTGGTCTATCTTTTATAAAACATTGAAATGTGTTCCATAAACTTAATTTAATTGTCTATAATGATTCTAAAAGGCTCAGTGCAGTTACTCGGTGATGCAAAATTAACATTTGCCATCAATAGTAAATAGCCAATTTGTTTACTCCTACCAAGGGGAGCTTTAACAATAATAACTAAAAAGCCACTTCGAGAAGTTGTCGATGTGTATTGGTCATGAAGATGGTTGATGATGATGATTAATTTTTGAAAAAAGAGAAAAACTGCCTGGCCTAAACGCATCATTGCAGAATGGAAATGAGTGAGTGTTTTTAACTAAGAGTGACAGTGACCAATGTATTTCTGCAGGGAAAGGTAACACATCCCAATCAAAAGAGGAAGTTCTAGAATTGGAAGAGCAGATTACAGCAGGAGCCATTGGGTAAGTAAAAGCAGTTAAAGATAGGGAGACCGCGGATCTTTTTCAAGAACTTGGTTCAGACCTCGCTTGTCTAGATTTAAAGGTTGAAATTAAGATTTATCGACAGCCTCTAGATAGTTTAACCAAGACTTAGGTCACTGTTTTTGACAGGTTGAAGCTTCACGAGGACTGGGGAACTACACCTTCTGCTATTGACACGGCGTTAAAAACTGCTGAGAAACACGATGTGCAGGTTTAAACTACTTATTTAGCCATTTTAACAAACGTTTACTAAGAAGATTGAGACATCTCATAGCTTTTAAGGTTGTTAACATTAGCTTTGTTAGGTTTTGAAAACAACAACCTCCACGGTGCTTTATCCTCCACGATGGTTCGTCGTCTACGATAGTTCATCCTCCATGATGGTTAATCCTCCATGTTGATTCATCCTCCATGATGGTTTATTTCCTATGATTGTCCATTTTCCACGATGGTTCATCCCTTATGATGGACCATCCTCCATAATGGACATCCTCCATGATAGTTCATCCTCCAAGATGGTTCATCCTCCATGTTGGTTCATCCTGCTTGATGGTTTATCCTCCATGATGGTTCATCCTCCATGTTGGTTCATCCTCCATGTTGGTTCATCCTTCTTGATGGTTTATCCTCCATGATGGTTCATCCTCCATGTTGGTTCATCCTTCATGTTGGTCCATCCTCCTTGACGAATCAACTGTGAAGATTTGAAAAATTAAATGGGTTTTTATGGACACTAAAAATTGAGCATTCTACCCAAAATACTAGTTTTGGACTCAGTTCTGGAGGTTTTAGTTTTTGGTTGTCTTGATAAGAAAGTTACTGCCTTCGTGTAATGTAAAATTACTAAACTCGTTCTTTGTTACTCTGCTATCTTCAATGGATAAAAATATGATTAGAATAAAACTCTTAAAAAGTGTTTTAAAATACTGTGAGATAAAATATATTCGAACTAAACTTCCTAAACACAAATCTTCTATCAAGACCAAAAATGACAACGTTTTTAGACAGTGTGACTAACCTGTGTTTAATAGAAAGGATAAACATACATATATTTTAGTTCTTTATTGATCATTGCCATGATTTTTTTTACATGAATTTTGATCTTTCATTTTTTTTATTTATCCAGTTCTATTTATCAACAGTTTTATTGTCCGTATGTTTATCCATTAAAGACAGTATATATGGACTGTTTGAAACTCGTTACTTTTAATATTATGACTTTTATCAAAGATCGTTTCTAAAATTTTGAGATTTAATAAACCTCTGTAACGTTTTCTTTCTTTGTTTTTGTATATTAGTGTTAGAGTTATTAGTGTTTACCTTATTTGCTTGTTATTGATGTTAGTTCTTTGCAATTTCCCAGATAACAATCCACACCGATACGTTGAATGAGTCATCCTGTGTAGAACAGACTATAGAAGCTTTCAAGGTGAGTTTAAGTTTAAAGTAATGCCTTTTTCTTCTGAAATTAGACGATCAGTTGCGAGAACCCATGCTTCTCTATGGTTAATTTTTATGGTATTGTTGCAAAAATATAAGCTTTAATTCAACTTGGATATTATGCTATGAATATGAAAACTTTCTTTTCTTAACAGTCATATATAGTCATTTATGTTTTGGCCGATGTGACATAACTGCTTTGTATTACGCCACGTGACATTCATTGATCGCGTGATTGCTTTTTGTAGGCGAAGAACAACACAACGAAAAAGATACCGGAATCCCTACGGAAGCCCTAGTTTTTCATTTTAAAAAAATCTGTAAATAATACCCAAACATATGTTTTCTCATGGTGCAGTTTACGCATGCACTTAAATAAACCTCACACGTGCGTTTAAGGACGGCCCGAGTAGTAGGAATTAAACTTTAATGGCGATCGAACCCATAACTTCTGACTTACAGGTGCAGCTGGTGCGATTATTTAGTTACGCAAAGGTCGTCCATATCGTCCTTACCAATAATCACGGTGTAGTTTTGAAATGCGCATGTCAGTAACTAAATGCTGCTGACCATTTGAGGTTTTGTGTGTGGAATAAGCGTGAGAACTACAGCTCAGCCATCCTGACTCCCTTTCTCAATCAGAAGATCTAAACTGTTGAAATCTTTCTCTGGCTAAAAATCTTTTAATAAAACAAGCTTTTAGCTGTCATACTACAACCTTTGAAGAGTAAAAAATGCTTACAGGGACTAGTACGTGTATAAAAAGTTAAAAGGTGTGAGATAAGAATTAATGTAAAATTTAGAAAGAATTTAAAATGTAAAATGAGAATACATTAAAATATTATATTATTGTTTTGCAACGGGTTTAGAGTTATTGTCTGCATTTTCTGTTGCAGCTGTATGCCAAGACTCAACACTTTTCCTTTCTCTGAAATTCTCATTTTACATTTCAAATTCTTTCATAGTTATTAATTCTTATTTCACATCTTTTAACTTTTATAGGCGTAGTCTCTGCGATCATTTCTGACTCGTCAAAGGTTATAGTATGACAGCAGAAAAAGCTTGTGTTTTTAAAAGTTTTTAGCCAGAGAAAGATTTTAACATTTATTATTTTATGCCTGGCTGCGACGCCTGAATTTTTAAAAGAAAATCTAAAGTTGTGTTTTGTGTAATCTCCACAGGGTCGAACAATACACACCTACCACAGCGAGGGAGCGGGCGGTGGCCACGCCCCAGACATCATCCGAGTCTGTAGTGAAGAGAATGTGCTTCCTTCATCCACAAACCCTACCCGGCCGTACACTGTTAACACTTTTGATGAACACCTGGACATGCTGATGGTGTGTCACCATCTTGACAAGTAAGCGTCATTGATTGGTCTTTACCGTATTTTGTGCTTTGCTATGTTAGGAAGTCCATGTATGGCTTTAGAGGTTCTGCCAGGTGGGACAGCCCCTTCCAGACTTGTTTAGGACAAGATTTTCGTGAGAATCTCTTGTTCTCTTTAGAAACGCCACTCTCTTCTTTGGAAAGTTGGGCTGGAACAACAAAGCGAACAACATCAACATTTATTCATTTGCTTTGTAAATTGTTAGTTTATAAGAAAGTTAAGCTAAGCTTCGTGCATTTGTAAAATTTCTTGTTCATTGAGTGGCCAGAAATTGCTTTAGATTGTAAGCAAAACAAAATAAAAATCTCTAACTCTTTTAATATTGAATCTGACTTCACTGCAGCCTCAATCGCACTATTTTGAGTTTGTAATAACTGTGTTTTGAGTCTGTAATCAGTCTTTCGGTCAACCATTCACAGTGCAGGTAAAACCAATCAGAATCAAGAACAGTACTGTAGCACTTTATATACAGTCTTACTTTTAAGCAAAACAAAGCAATAAAAAATATATATGTAGCTCACAAAAGGTCATTTTAAAATTGATTGGTAAATAATTGTAGAATTGTACTTGCGGCCTCAAATTGAACTCGCTCAAATGTACCTCATCCTTTGATACCAAGTTGTACTCCGCTCACTTCAGTTATTTCCCATGCAGAAATCTAAAGGAAGATGTGGCCTTTGCGGAATCACGTATCAGAGCAGAAACGATTGGAGCGGAAGATATTCTTCATGATATTGGAGCTATCAGCATCATTTCATCAGACTCGCAGGTCAGTGTAAGGCAAACTGTTTAAGACCTCAATACCCAAACTATTGAGAAACGAGCTGAAAATAATTTCTTTCTTCATGCGTGTTATTTGTTTTAGCGAAAAAGTAATTTTTGCTCGTTTTTTGGTTCGCTTGTTTCGTACGTTCTGACCATAAGCAACTGAATATTTTTTCGTCCAGCCTGTTAAGTTGGGCGGTTATGGTTGGCACAGTTGGTAAGATCTCTGCCTTTCGATCACAAGGTCCCCAGTTTGAACCTGGCTCTGCCGATTTTTGAATATTTGTGCGACCATCTTTCTCGCCTAAGCTAACTCAGATTTCCATCCTTCCGGTGTAGGTAAATGTGTACTAGCGTTTGCTAGGAGCTTACCTGCGATGGATTAGTGTCCAATCGAGGGGGAGTCAAAGACTCTCATCTGCTTATCTGCTTAACACTACAGAAACCGGAGATAAGCGCCGGCTCCATGGGCCGCTTGGATCGTAAAGGATTTAGCTTTTTTTTTGTTCTCAAATGTACTTCTGTGTATGACTGATAACAACAGTTAAAACCCAACACAGTTGGGCAACACTTACCTCCAGTTAAGCCAATATAGTGTCCAACTTCATGTGACCACAGTCGTGCAAGCTTAGGAGAATATCCAGGAACGTTTCTGGTTGATGTTTCCGGAGTAGCTGTAATGAGAATTTGTTTAAATTCATTTCTTGGGTTTCACTAAGTCCCACGGCTTTTTAGCTAGCTTATCCGACTTACGTCAGTCAATAGGCAATCTATCATATGATATCTTTTACCATTAAGTTGACTTGGGCTATATGGACATCAAAAACTTTAATGAATGATTTGAAAACTTCGAGAAATGATGTTAAAAATGTATTTGAGACAATGTTTACAATCCTTAAAGGATAAATATTTCGCATTACAAACTTTAACTGCAGCTCCACGCTTTCACCGAGTTAAAGGAGCTGCATTCTATTGTTTTTCAAATGCTTCTACCAGGGTTATTTAGTTTGAAATTGAATCTGAGTTTGTTTCTGTCTTTTGCAATGGTTCTCATGTACAGAACTTTTCCCTTTCCATTTGTTAATATACACGTTATGTATGGTCCCGAGAGAAACAGTTCTGTTTTCCCGAGAGTCGTGATGTTTCCCGAGACGACGTAGAGAGAAAACAAAACTAACTAGTTTCCCATGGGACCATACATTAAGTGCTTTCTTATATATATATACTGACTTTCCCTTTAAAAAATATAGCAAAAAAGGAACAAACCAAGACAACAGCGGACAATAACTGCGCAATTGCATCTTGCTTGGAATACATTTGAATTTGATCAGGAACATGTGACCAGGAATCAACCAATCACAGCGCTCGTTAGTGAATGTCTAGGTATATAACAAGAAATGGTTGATTGTGCCGAATGAGTCCTACGAGGAATTAAAGTATTTTAAAATTGATTTACCGAAAACTGTAGTGAAACTTTCTAACTAGGTGATTTCACTTGATTTTCCAGGCAATGGGTCGCGTTGGAGAAGTGATTTGTAGGACTTGGCAGACCGCAAGTAAAATGAAAGAGCTAAGAGGACGTTTGGGAGAAGAAAAGGCAAGAACTTGATAAGTTGGCGATCTGCCTAATACGTTTTTTCGTTGTCATTTCTGTTTTCATAACGCGTTATATTGATATATTATGAATAATCGTCGCGGTTATGAATGCTCATGCAATTTTAAGCCATCGCGCCGAAGCGCTCTAACTAACTGAGCTATGAAGCTACAGTTGTAGAGCAGGTCACTCTAAGGCGAACAGCGGTTATTGAAACTCATTTTTAAATGAACTTTTAAATTTAACAACACGTTTAGCAAATTGGCAGAGGAAATTTCTGAGCCAAAAAAAGGAATGTCATATCCAAGGAATAATTTTCGGCGGTATGAAATACTGTTCAGTTTCTCCGATAAAACAATTATTTCCACCCAAAATTTCAAGCTGAAGTCAAAGTAAAGGAAATTGGAACCTTGAACGTGAGAAAAAAAAATCGTTTTTTTACTTGGTTACTACATAATTAGTGTAACAAAAATTACGACACTTTTAAGTTTGAAAACTGACATGTTTTAGCAATTACAACTGCTATCATCAGAGTAATAAAAGACTGAGTGGATACAATTACTTAGACGGTGGCAGTTGTAACTGCTGAAACATGTCAGTTTTCAAACTTAAAAGTGTCGCTATTTTTGTTAAACTAATTATACACTTGCTATTATCACGTTCTTTCGATAATACTACATAACAAATTATGCAAACAACTGGTTATTAGAAAATACTATTATTTGTCGAAAATTCCAGAATATTTGTAAACAACAAACCACATTGTGAATACTGCAGATCGACATCAAAAATAATTGGGACTTTAACTGGCTTGCAAGTGTTTGCGCTCTTGGCTCGGTTGCTAAGATCTCCTTCTACCAAAGGGGAGGGCCTGGGATCCATTGCTGGTCTTCAAATCAAATACAAAAAAAAAAAATTATTTAAAGTGGTCAACACACTAAGCTACAAGCTAGGTTTCAGGTATGCCACTATTTAGCGGGGAGACAATTAATGTTCATGTTGTTTTAATCCACCTAGTTCGATTTCTCTTGCAGGGCGAAAATGACAACATCCGCGCTCGTCGTTACGTTGCCAAGTACACCATCAACCCAGCCATCGCTCACGGCATGAGTGACGTCATAGGATCAGTAGAGGTGTGATTTTTGGCTGAAATAATTCCTAATATTAAAAACAGACACTCGGTGCAT
Source organism: Zoanthus solanderi (assembly GCA_024336925.2). Classification (NCBI taxonomy): domain Eukaryota; kingdom Metazoa; phylum Cnidaria; class Anthozoa; order Zoantharia; family Zoanthidae; genus Zoanthus; species Zoanthus solanderi. Next base: position 9,736 of record JANCMA020290508.1, on the reverse strand, counting down.
GTGGCTATTGTTTTTCTATGTAGTAACAAAAAAATGAACATAACTGAATTGATAAAACTTTTTCTGTACTGATTTTTTTGCACCAGCTGCAGGTTTTGTGTTCGAAATATGTATTATTTTGTTATAAAAGGTATCTGCAGATCAACTGGAAGTGCAATTCCTTCTTTCTGCATGAAAGAAGACAAATGAAGACATATGGATGTTAACATCAACCAACTTAATAACTGAACTGAACTTGATAACAATAGGTTTCATCCAAAACAAGAACAAGTAGAAACCGTAACGTTACGAAAAACATGTACGTATGATAGCCCTATAAAAGTTTAAAACACAGCAAACAGCGCTGATTCTTACAGAACTTCTATTCTTAATTACATGTTATTTCAATTTATTCAGTATCTATTTAAATAGAGATTAGAAATATGCAGACTGCTATTTAGACATCTGTTAATTTCTTTAATCTATCTTAAACAATTTGACAGTTAAAACGATAAACGGAACACTTACTTGGGCTTGTTTGATATTTACATGCAGGTAAACAAACTTGCTGATCTGGTTCTTTGGAACCCAGCCTTCTTTGGAGCCAAGCCTGAGCTCATTCTAAAAGGAGGTCAAATCGCCTGGTCTCAAATGGGTGAGTGATTACTCAGGTATAAACTTTGGGTAAATACCACGATGTGTGCGAATCTGTATTTCCATATTTTATCATAAAAATAACCATGGCAAAAGCTAATAGATTACTCTCAGCTATTGATGTCATAACATTCGGCCCATCGGCACACGCCACTCTTTGAGGAAAGGCGGAAAATCTTCAAACCAAATCTTACTGCACGTACATGGCATGTAAACAGATGTTGGATATTGTAAAACAAACAAGAAAACACACACCACACCACACTTCTATACTTGTCACTGCCGCGCACACTGTTTTGAACCGACAGACGGAAACATTCGCGCCCAAGAACATTATGACGTGTGGGTTAGATTAATCTGCTTTCTATAACAAACGAGACATGTAATAACCATCTTTGGAAAAGAAAACACACTATATACAATATATCAGTAAATTTAAATCATCACACGTAGTCTTTGCCGACAGGAAGTAAAAATCCCTAAACTCTGGGGACATTTGGATCAGAGAGGATTTATCTTTCCATTGGAAGACAATAAGCAACGGTTTACCAGTCCAATGATAATTATTTAAAATAATATAGATAGATTTATTCTGAAGACAAAAATTTTATTTATGAGTTCTCTTTAAAGCACTTTAAACTTTAGAATTCCTTGAAAAGGACAACATACGACTGTTGGTTATTTTGTTAGCTCTAGTGTCTTATAAATAGCTTATAAAAAAATTTGTTGGTTTTTTTAAAGTCGAGAGCTTGGCACGTTACTTGTCTCTTTGTGTATTTTTAAAACAGTATTTATATTTCTTTTTTTTTTTCAAAGTTCGTTTCTTTTAATCGGGTTGGTTTGTGTTTCAAGGTAACCCGAACGCTTCAATTCCAACTCCTCAACCGGTGAAGCAGAGACCAATGTTTGGTGCATTTGGTAAATCAGTTGGCAACAACTCTATCATCTTTGTTAGCCAGGTCAGTGAATCTATGCAGTTTCATACCAATCTATATGCAGGTGTAGCTGACAAGCAGCAAAGCTTTTAGGAGGAATTTTTACTGATCTGACGAATTACGGTTTTTGTCGATTATGTTTAGTAACTGTTGCCATAGTGTGCGTGTCACAGTTTTGTCGTTATGAAGCGATCTCTGTCATGAGGTACTCAGTTGAAGTAATTTTGTTTTTTTTTCTCAGTTATCTCAGTTGTGCTCTCTTAACAACGAAGATTGTTTTGTTACTTCGTTAGTAATAGGTGTGACACAAACTCATTTAAATTAACTTTTAAGATGTCTAATGATTTTCTTTTCGTGACTTACACGTTTATAGTTATCTTTTTCTAAAATCAAATAATATTTTGTCGTTATTTATAAACTGGTATTTATCTTTCATATGCAGTTTCCTTATGGTTTCTCTAGATAGCTCTTCCACACAGCGTCCTTACATTGTTCGTCCCTATAGCTCCTCCACATGGTTCCTCCACATAGCTGCTCCACATGGCTCCTCCACATGGCTGCTCCACATAGCTCCTCCACATAGCTCCTCCACATAGCTCCTCCTCATAACTCCTCCACATTGTTTCTCACATAGCCCCTCCATATTTAAGGATCTTCCCAACAACCGGAAGTAGTGTAATTCCTCTATAGCTCTTGACTCTCCTCGAGATTTTCTTTCTTTGCCAGCATTACATTCAGTCCTTTTTCCCAATTATCTGGAATATTTTCGTATTTCCATAAATTTTGAAACTTGAAACTTTGTTTAAGTTGTAGCGAAATTACAAAAATGTTATTTTTAGGACGCGGCAAGAAAGAAAGTTGTGGAATCATATGGAATCTCCAAACGAATTGTGCCCATCAGAAAGTGAGTAGAGTAGATTTATCTTGGTCCATTATTCATTCGTCTGAAAAGAACAACATTCAGTTGATGGTGGCACATGATTGATGAAATGCGAAGAGCAAGAACGATTTACCATTCTGGAGCTAACCGCAAGAAACTTTGGATCTGATTAATATAAATTGCTAATGTATATCTTATTTTCTCAGCATTCATTAAATTTCTGGTCTGTTGCTTGACAACTTGTTTGCTTCATTTGCATTCATTTGGATTGTAAATTGTTTTTATGACTGGTTGTTTATCAATAATATGCGAATATCAAAGCACAATCGTGCGTTAACATTTAGTTACAAACATTGTATTTGAATTTAACACCAACTCGTAACTGCAAAAATACTAATTTTGATGTCTTTTTATCAAGATGTCGATCGATTACAAAGCGGGACATGGTTTTCAACGATAACTTACCAAAACTGACAGGTAGGTAACATTTTAACATGACTACCACCATCGTCATCATTTTTAATAATTATCTTCACTATCATATATATTTTCATTATTAATCACCTCCATTACCATCATTATTACCCTTAATTACTAAATGGAGGAACTTTTCAAAACGGTCCACAAAACAGCAACGTCCTGGCGGGAAATTCTGGAGGATGCTTTTGATCCCTTGTCAATAGTTTTCGTTATTTTTGGATAGCTCCTTCTTTTAGTAACTACATATTTTTTCCATCATAACATCCTGCCAAGACATCATCATCATCATCATCATCATCATCATCATCATCGTCATCATCATCATCGTTTTTTCAGGTAACGTTCGCCTTGTCATCATCACATTCACAATGAAGTCACCGATTTAGGCTGTATCTTTAGCCCCGTAGCTTTAGCTATAGTCGTAGTTGCAGCCACAGTCACAGCCATAACCATAGCCACAGCCACTGTCACTGATAAGGGCCACAGTCATAGCCACAGCCACAGTCACGATATAGCCACAATCATAGCCTTAGCGATAGCCACAATGATTGTTATTTAGCCATAACCATGTATAGCAATAGCCATAGCCACAATTATAGCTATAGGCATAGCCACAGCCACAGTCACGATATAGCAACAGTCATAGCCATAGGCATAATCATAACCTTAGCGATAGCCACATTAATTGTCATTTATCCATAACCATGTATAGCAATAGCCATAGCCACAATTATAGCCATAGGCATAGTCGTAGCCACAGCCATATAGCCAGAACCATCTATAGCAATATTCATAGCCATAGCCACAATTATAGGCATATAGGTGTAGCAATAGCCATAGGTAGTTACAGCGACAACCACAGCCACAGTTCGTTTTTGAAATCATATTATAAATGTCATTAGATTGAGATGACCCATTGACCATCTTCTGTTCGTGTTTGTTTGTAGTGGATCCACAGACCTACAAAGTGCACGTGATTGATAAGGAGGATCCCAGCAAGAGAGAACTCATTCACTGCCAGCCAGCCAAGAAAATCCCTTTAGCACAACGATACTTCCTTTTCTAACTAATATGTTATCTTAAACTCTTAGAATTTTTCTGGTATTGTTATCACGAGAAATACGCCATTCTTCAACAGAAAAATGATAAGGATTTGTATAGCGAAATAGGAGTTGATCTCATTTGCGTATATTCTTTGTTATATAGAAACCTTATTTACTTTGCGCTCACATTGAGCGAGATTTTTTTCTTAAAATAGTGACAAGTACAAATGTTCTGGGACTCGGCGAATTTTTATTGTTACTCCATATGGTATCGAGGTACAACGAATCGAAAAAAGAAATTTAAAGGCTACTGCAGAAGATCTCTGTTAGTATAAGCATAGGTAATACATCAGTTTTTATATCGGTCGATCAATTATTAATCTGAACCTTGATTCACTTGTAACTTTATGATAGCAAAATTGAATATTCTAGGTTAATTAAACTTATTAGAGAGCACCGAAGACGAAAAACTACGTTATATACGTCAGTTTTTGAACAGCTATTCAACTATGAAAACATTTTCTGCCTTGTGAATGGCTGATCAAAAGAGTGCGTTTGCTTTTGGAACGAATCAAGTTTCAGAACCTACTAGTATTTTCAAAGTCAATATAGGTAGCGTTCTTAAAATGTAACTCATCATAGAAATAAATAAAAAAGAAAATTAAGTGAAAGTATAAAACTTTCATTAGAATTAGTAAGCTTTCGACTGTCAGTCTACAGCACTTGACAAGCTAAGATAACAATCCTGCAATATGGAAATATAGGTCTAACCATTTTAGAGACACAAAAGAACTTTCTTGTAACCAAATCATAAGATGTTTTGTAGGCAAATTTCTTTAGCAAACACAACACGACGTTCGAATTCCTCACGTCATTTTGTTTAGCAATGGTAAGTGAACACAACGCCATTTCTTTTTCGGACCGTTAGCAAGAACAGCGCGCGCATGTTGTGTTTTCACGTCGCGTTGTGTTTGCTAAATTCGCGAGTTACGTTTTGGTGTAGATAACGACCTTTAAAGCCAGTAATGCGTACAATACACCTAAAATTTCTCGCTTTTGCAGCGGTTTTGATGATGAAAACTGCTGTGACTCCAAAGGCGAAGGTTGCACTGATAATGAAAAGTGTTGTGATAATGATTGTAATCATGATGAACTTGGTGAAGCGTTTACCCGTTCTGAATTATTTTAGGGCACGACCTATGCCAAGGGAACCCCCATAAGTCTTCCTTGTAGGTTTGGTGAGAGTTTTTAATAGTTTGTCGACACTTCGATTTCTTTGAGTGGGCATTCATTTTTGTAGCAGTCTTGGATCTGTTGGTGTTCCTTTCTTTACTAACGTTGTTCAGTTACTGTGCTCACTTAGTGGGTGGCTCCACCTGAATTGTTCTTCAATTGATACAGGATTTAATGGAGCCAAAACCAATTGTAGAATTGCACAGAAAATATTTAGGCATCCTGCTGATAAACAGTAACTATTTTGCTGTTTTTAATTTTTTTCAGCAGCATTCTATTTATGTCTGTTCAGATATCTATCTTAACTAGTATCTTAAAGTTCTCATATTAATTGTACAAAGATATTAACCCTTTAAGCCCTAAACATGTCAAATGAAACATTGCTAAAATCTCCCAACTAAATCTCATACTTTTTATATGACAAATTTGGGAGAATTTCGCTTATTGATTTTAAACAAAACATTTTACCCATCAAAATCTTAATTCTCATTACCAAATGTACTCATTTTGTATGAGATATGTAAGGAGAATTGAGATGTTGATAAACTGCCTAGGGACAAAAGTGTTAACACATCTTTGCTAGTACTGGCAGTACTAGGGGAAGATCCAGACAAGTTTTCAGAAACTAGTCAAATGCACGATAAAAATCCTAATGTGATATTATTCATTCACAGATTTACACTATTTGGGTCTTTCTAAAAGGCATGTTATGGCCTTTCTTAGCTCATTTTCACCATAGAGTTCACTATCTTCCTCTCCAATTGTCACAAAGCAAATCCGTGGCAGTGGGGAAATTTCTGGGGGGAGCCCTATGGCAGCATTTTTGTTCTCAGCTTAAGCGTAACAATATTTCTGTTCAATGGTAACTTACATGTTTATATGAGACGAAAATAACAATATTTTTAATATTTTAATTTCCATTAACTATTTACTGTATTTCCACATTTCCTAGCTTCAAAAAAAATCTGGGGGGCCAGGGTGTTCCCGGCCCCTCCCTCTGCTCCGGGCCTGTAAATGCAACAATAGAATCAGGTATTTCCCAAAAGATCTAACATAAATTGAAGACAAAAACAGAATAAAACATTGTAGATGATTTCAGATACGTTTCTAAATTCTCACAAGGATTCTTATTCTTGACTAAAAGAATTAGGGTTTTTGTAAAACGAAATACAACATTTTTGATTTAATAGTGTCTTCTATTATACTGGGCCTTCAGGAGTGTTTATCAGTATAGCTAATAAATATACTTACCCTACTAGCACAAATATGCTATATACATAAATTATGCTTGCACATCCCACTATATACATGCTTTCACTCCTACGAGCTCCATTCACATATTTTAATGATAGCATATCCAACTAAGGATCATATTTTATAACAAAATAATCCCAACTTCAAAATTTGTCTTCCCAAAAAATTCCTTACTTTTTTTAGCATACCCAAAAAAACCCTTTGTAGATGTTTTTGCATCTTCAGTAAATTTTATTACTTACTTTCTGGAAAGTGACCCCAAAAAATTCCACCATCTTTCATAGACCCTAAAAAACCCTTTTTACTAAAATTTTAGATGAACCAAACCAAGTGTTATGATATATAGTTGCTCAGAAGTTTTTCAAAACATAACTTAGTATGTAAACGATTATTTATTGTTATTATTGTTATTGTTATAATTAAATAAAGATAATGTGCTCTTTTTTTTCAAATTTTAGTGCATAAAAAGCCATTATGATGTTAGGTAAATATTAAGTGCAAACTCCAAGTATTAATGAACAAAATATGACACAATGTCAATGTTATCGTTGCGCTCGTTGTGTGGTAATTTAAACTACAATAACTTAGCTTCTCCATCTACAGTTAAACTTAAACGTTTTAAAAAGCAAAAACCTATATTTATGTTCTTTAATTTTCACAAACTTAAAATTAAATCATTCATAATACGCATAAAAGCTACCCGTTCCTAGGATAGTTTTTTACGATGCAAAATTCCAGTCATGGTTGTAACACAAATCATGACTCAAGAGTAAATAATTCGCATGTTTTGTAACATAATACTATGCTTCAGAAAACACGCAAGAGCAAAGTGAGTCCGATAAGTTTTAAGTTGGTCGATGGCTTTGGGTTTTGAAAACTTACCTGTCGTCTATTTTCTTGCCAGGAATTCCGCTTTATTTTCTCTGTTTCATTTTCATGTTCACGAAACATTCTTCTTATATCTTCTGCTTTCTTTTTATCTTGCTCTTGTATATTCTTAAGATGGTCCTCGAGCTCTCTATTTCTCCTGGATAAATCACGTATTTCCTGTTCCAAATGAGAACGCTCGCTTTCGAATTGCCGCTTTGCCTCTTCGCGCGCTTCATTGAAAATCTCAGCCTTTACTTTGTTGTAAATTTCATCCTTTTCTTTAGACCAAGTAAGTTGAGCGTTTTTAAGAATTTCATCTTTCCGCTTAACAATTTGCAATATTTCTTTTTCTTTCTCCTTCCAAAGTTGTTCCTTTAAGGCAGTCATCTCGTTTAGTTTTTCCCGATGTAATCTGGATTTCAGCTCCGTCTGCAAGCTAGCAAACTTTCGTTGCTCATCCTCTCGCGCTTGCTTCAGCTCCAATACTTTTTCTCTCTGTAAATGCTTTGAGTATAATCTTTCCTGTTCTAAATCTTTTCTCAACTGGACATTTGTTTTTCTTAAATCATTTAAACTGGTACTTGTTCGAAGCGAAACTGGTGCAGTTTGGTTTAAACGATCCGGTTGAGACAAGGTTCGCTTAGAGTCCATTTCTGAATCCCTAGTACCACCGCCTGGAATAGAAGGCAATTTCCGAAGAGACTGACTTCGGTCCATTGCAAGTTGGGAATTATGTATCTTTAAAGAAAAGTCCTATTACTAAATTGTCTTTACATCACTCAGCAAATTTTTCAATCTCAATTTTCAGGAGCAAAACAAACTACGTGACTTTTAAAATTCGGACGGTTAGTCAGCTGTATTTCCATTGTGAGCGAGCATCGATTGCAAAAGTTAAGCGCGAATTCCCCATAGGATCACTTAGTGAAAGCAACTTTTGTTTAAATCACTTATGAATGATGGCAACAGCAATTAATACTGACTCTATTGTCAAAAACAAAGAATTGTAGTGACTCGCCACATATTTATATGCATCGCAAATGTGTTGCCATGAACTCGATTGAGCCCGCTATCACACAAACATTGTACATAACAGGCAAGCCAATCACGCAGCCTGATGGGAACGCAATCCTCGAATATGGAGATACCGTTTTGATGGAGGACAAGCGTTAGCTGAATGGCTGGACAGTTTTGCAGTAACTCTTATATATCTTTCAGTGTATTCACCAGAGCTTATTCCCATTGAGTTAGTTTTCACAAAATAAAAACTGTGTTACATAGGTATGAACATAGTCTCCTTCGCAGCCGTTATGGGTCGTCACGCAAAGCTTCTCCCCACTGGACCGCGAGATCCTAGGACCAACAATAAGACCGACGCAAATAACGGCTGCGAAGGACACTAGTATGAACATCGTCAACTTCTGAGATTTAACATTGATGTAGCTATGCACTTCAAGAGATTTCTGCCGGCGATTTATGTGGTTTTTATGATCAAGTTGGTAACCTTAGAATGAAAATATTAGCTCCTCTGGCTAAATGCCAATTTTCCGTTTTTAAAAATACCGAAACTATAAAAAAAGTGATCCGAAATCAAATTGCAAAAAAACAGATATATTATTTCATCTACACTGTATCCCGTATTTATAGTTGTATCCCTTGTTTATACGCTGGAGTCCAAACAAAATTATTACCCCCAAAGTTAAGTTCCAAGTGGATTTTGCACGGTAACTAAATTTTATTCATTTGTTGTTATTTTGTTAAGCGCTGATTGTAAATTATCTGAAGGGTTTATACACGAAAATTATAACCATTGCAGCGTTTTTAATCCTAAATATCTCAAGCAACGATTTAAGTTTCTCTTGCAAAACGCAAGCCATTTTTTGTCTAGTATTAAACAGGGTCATAACGAGGTATATGGGATCAGGGATCAACGATAAAAAAAATGGCTTGGGATCAGGGTTCAGAGGGCTGGGATCAGGGATCAAAGGCCGGGAACAGGGATCAGAAGAAACTACGGGATCAATTTCTCGTAACCTTCAAAATTTTTGACACTCGATTTTTTGACTTGACACGGATTAAAAAAATTCCGTTTTTTACTAAAATTGCTTCTAAACCAATTGAGCTAGAGTTTCATTTGCATACCTTTCAATTCCGGCAGTGACGTTTTGCCCAGTTATTGGTTACCTTTGGTAGCTGGAAAATCCAAAGGGACAATTACACGTAAATTGGTATCATCTTAATGCATGCTTCAACCATACATCTCGTGATTATGTCAAGTTCTCGTAATAAACTGGTGTGAAAGATTTCATGGTTTGTTTGTGTTGTTCTGCATAATTTTGTCACACATTCGGTTTTTAGTTTTATGCTCGAAAATAAAACCAAGATGCTATATGACGTTTGATGATATTTGT
>JANCMA020290403.1:0-12195 GCA_024336925.2 Zoanthus solanderi | reverse complement strand
CCCCCAACTCATTCTGAGAAGCAGTCACTTTAGAGCTATACTTGCTGCCACCTGTCCATAAGGAAGATACAAACCCAACAAGCAATCCCACAAGGAATGCCCAACCCAAGAATCTTTGCTGCCAGACAACTGTGATCAGGAAGGTTGAATACCTTCCTGTTATCCAAGAGCACAACTCTCACTGCAGTACCAGTCCCATCTGTGGCTTGAGCCCAAGTGTGCACCATTGTAGATGAAAGCATGAAGGATTTTGGGATGGTTCCAAATTGATTATAAAGGATCAATCACCTCTAAGACCGCAGAGTCTATGGGTTTGTGAACAACAAAGTCCCCTGTTAACTTGTACAAGCCTGGTGTTATGGAGATGGCTCTGATATCCTTTGTGATGATGGTCACTGGTTTTACTTTCAACAGCAGTGAAATGTCAGCATCCTTCCAGGACCAAAGGAGTTTCTGCTCGACAAATGATGAGTCAAGAATATCATGGACCAGGCAAGTTAAAAAGTCAGCATACTCTTGAAGAAGCCAGTTATTGATGCTGTCAGGACCACCAGCCTTTCTCAGATTCAGCCATAGAGTTAGACTTCTGATGAACTGAAAGGGAGCATCATTTATGTGAAGTTTAATGGTTTTTAGTGGCATGATGGAATCTCGGTCAATTTTGATGATGTCTTGGAAAAAGTTGCAGCTTGCTTTCAAAGACTAGTGAAGAATTGAGAACAGATCAATCTATGGAGCCCAAGTACCTGCCAAGCTCTCGTTTTTGACTGGGTTGTGTATCCCTCTGAGTGAACAGCAACTGCTATTGCTGCACTTGCTCCTCCATTTGAGCTCCAGTAGTACCATGGTTGGACTGACCAAATGGAGGTAAAGTTTGTACAAGGTCTTTATTGTCCAATTTGGGTATGTTTTACGATAATTAGATCCAGTGTCAGGTTGCCCCTAGTTCAAACACACACACAACTTGCTTTAGCTTGAATTGTGTTAGTTGCCAACTGATGTTGAGACAGTTGAAGTTGCCAGTTAGAAGAAACAACCGGGATAAAGCCCTTCAGTTGTCGCAAGTGAGAAAAATGATTGTTGATCATTGGCTGCATCACCAGCTCCAACAGGATATAGCGTGTGGTAAACTGTATCAGAAACAAAGGAAAGCCTCTCAGTAGTTTTATGGGTCTGAGATGAGCCCAAAGCAACTTGAGCACAGGATGCTATAAATCAGTCAGAGCCTTGAATTTGATAGTGTTATTGATAATTTTATAAGGACCCACACTCCCATAGACACCAGTGGTTCTTTAAGCACAAGTTAGAACCAGAAAGGTTGAGATGATTTTCAGAAGCAGTACATGTCATCATAACTCAGGTTTCAGTCAGTGATATGAGATTCTAGCCTGATATCATTAGAAAAGCACCTATGCTCATTGATCTTAAAGCTACAAGACATCATATTAGCTAATGCAACAGAGAAGCCGAATTCCCAGCAGTTCTGGCACTCTTGAACAGGAGCGTGACGAATTGGTGTAACATGGTGTGATAAATGTAACAACCGTGACGAGATCAGTATATACATGCAAAATTGTCTGCTTTGATGTACAGATTGAATATTTAATGAACCGTCTTGGTTTCATGACTTTAAAGCTCTTCCGGCATTACAACCACGGAAACTTGAAGTCCCTTGAATGCAGCTCCATCAGCTGGGATGCATTTGGAGTTAGCTCTGAACTGAGAAAGGTCTACAAGCGAATATTTATCACATTCATTAGTATGTTGTGCATCACTGATTTTTCCATGCAAGAAACTTGAAATGGACAAAAGCAGCTTTTGTTGGTTAGACGAGCAAACCAAATGTCAAAAAGCAGTTGGCAGCATGTCTAAACCAATAATGTTCTAGAATTTTAATGAGCTCTATGATTTTAAGAAAACTTAAGAATTTTTAGAGCTGATTTCAAGGCACATGCATCTATTTTAAACAACAAAACAAAAACTTCACTGTAATACCTTTTAATTAACTGCAATAAATATACAAAGAAAAAGCATTTTAACTTTGTTCAAACTATCTATTTGCACTTCATTTTCAACGTGAATGAGGTATCACTCACTTTCGACATGCCATTGAATCTCACAATCAAAACTACAAAAGTGAAAATTGTCAAACTCCACCCTCTGGAAATGAAAAAATTGACTGACAATTCTGTTGGTTTGCTGTCGTGATGGTACAAAGTTAAAGTCAACAGGCATCTTCAAGTGGAAAATTGTTTCAAAAATTAACAAGCAAGGGGTTATTGTGTCAGCCCAGGAAAAAGAAAGGATGGATGGATGCAGAACAAATGAAAGTTTGAATTGAAAATGCTTGGCATGCATGACAACTGGCCTGTGGAGAAGAAGAAAGTTGCTTGACTTAGTTTATTATACACTAGAAGTGCATGGGACTGATCCTGTGAAAGCTTTGTTCAAATATGAAAACACTGACCTATAGCCCAGCTGTGATTCATGCCATTTTGACTGCAATTCTCCTGCTACTTTATGAATCTTTAAAAAAGCTATTTAAAACATGTGGTACAGCAGCAAGCTATAGTAACACATAATTAGTATGATACTAACAGAGTTGTAGAAATCAAAAGAAGACAGTGCCGTGTGTGTTAGCAAAGAAGAGATGATAGCTGAGATGAAGAAGGTGAATAGCGTACATGCTATAGCTGAGATGAGAAGAGAGAATAGAGAGATGAGAAGGTGAATAGCATACATGTTGACTACGATCTAGTAGTGGGATCTATGGACATGAGGGCACTCTATCCGAGCCAGGACATAGATTTTATGATCCAAAAGGTTTGCAATGTATTCTTTGAGAGTGATGTTAAGGTGGAGGGAGTAGACCACGAAGAAGTTGGCCCTTTACCTGGCGATTAACACCGAACCAGAAGTACTTCACAGATCAAACATAGCTGATGTGTCTCCCACAAGGAAATCCAAATGCAGGAGAAAACTGACAATAACAGCAAGTGGTACAGAAGAGAAGAAAGAGAAGTGTTTAAACCGTGGGATCCACCTAAAAAGCAAGCCAATGAACATGCTAAGAGGTTGATGCTCAGAGAAGCACTACACGTGGCATTGTCAGTGATCATGAAGAACCAGTCTTAGACTTTAGAGTCTGGGTCGAAGAGAGAGAGGAGGTTCAAGGGTCAAACCAGATGGTGTCTGTGATAATGTATGAATTCTACGCCAAAGAGATAGCATCTGAAGCAGTGATTAATGTAAGATCCGCCATGTCTACGAGCGTGAAGGGAACGGTGCTAACTCAAGAAGTGCTGCATGTGTTACTGAATTGCAGTCCACCTCTACCCTGGGAAAAAGTAGTGGAGAAAGTTGAGGAGATGGTTCTTCGAATGCATTATTCGGGGTACAACAAGAAGTAATACTAGACGAAGGAGCAACATATACAGGAAGCGTATTCAAGCTTATGTTGCCATATTCCAACCTGGTTTAGGAACTATAAAGGGCATGAAGACCAAGCTAGAAATAAATCCGAAATTTTGCATTGTCAGGAGGGAGAAAAGTTTGAATTCAGCAAGCAGGCTACACCATGTTTCCACAAACGTAAGGCAGATGGGTGTACCCAATTTGTAAAGACTATGTGTAAGCAGTCAACCCTCACTTAAACATACAACAATACTACATACCACTCTCTGAGGAAGTTTTTCGCAAGGTGGAAAGAGGCAAGTTATTCAGGAAATTAGACCTCAAAAACATAATATATTATCATCAACTTCTGCCCAATGAAGAAAGTTGACCCTTTTTTACCATAAGTGCTTAGTGTCATCTCCTGTATTACAAGAGATTCTCCTTTGGGGTGCCCTCATCCCCAAACACTTTGCAAAAAGGCAATGACATGCACTCAAGAATATTGAAAATGATTCCAGCATTTAGGATGATGTTATGGTCACACGATTTGATAAACTTACACCATGTTCTCCAGCTGAAACTTAAGCTTGACAAAAGCAAGACTGTGCAACAAGCTGCAACTTACGAGAGCTGAACATTCTTTGCTGAAGGATTTGCTCTTTCCACAGAGAAGGGAGAAGCACAACACAAGGTCCCAAGACCTGAAAATAAATCTCAACTGTGGTGTTATTTCTTGGTAAATAACCTTAGGAATTGGAGTCCATGGTTTGAGCACCATTCTCCATCCCTTAATTTAATAGCTTTAGAAGGGACAAGTTAAAATAGTTGTGGAAGTGTGAAGAAGCATTAACAAACTGGCCTTAAACTCTCTCACCTGTGACAAGTAACAGTCTTAGAGTACAATGCTGCCCCCTATGGGATTGATGCCACTCTCTTGCACTGGTTGCCTGATGGGCTCAAGAAACATATAGCCTACACTAACAGAACACTGAGGGACTTGCAATTGGTATCAGTACTACTTCAAATGCCAGTCTTCCATCAACATTGCTAAATAAATGTAGATACTATGTTCAGGCTTCCAATGAGAAACAAAGAATATTTAACATATTCAGTGTGATAGAACAAGTACTACTGCAGCATCCAATAAGTTCATTGCTCAGAAAGAATTTGTAACAAGACCTTGTCTGAGGCTCTCATCTTAACTGGTGATGGTTGGACAAGTGACGTCTGTGATTATCAATCGTAGAAAATAATTATGTTCACACTGGGGTTAGGAATTCTCTTGTGAGGCATGTGGTTAAAATACTACCAGTACTATGACAACAAGTTCTCAATAAACTTCTTGTTCACATCTCAGTATATCTAGCTTAAGCTTGTCTGTAGCGTGAAACCATGTTGGTGGTCCAAATGTGATGAAGCCATTGTGGGCAAAGTTCAAAGATGCTCCCAGTGTATTTAAACAAGACCAGACATTCCAAGAATTCCTTTGTGCCTTTGGACTTTCATGCCAAACCATGGCAATTTGTGCATATCCAGTTAGCAACAACAACTCATTACCTCAGCATGGTTGATCCACAGTCCAAATGACCAAAATTTATCAGATTAATGAAGCAGGACACTATGACTGAATCCAGGACAGATGCAGTGTGTAATATCTTGTCAAGATATGGCTTGCCATGAACAGATTGTCAGTGGTAGTGATCCCCATTTTAAGTCTAAAGAAAACACAGTCTTCAAAAAATTTGTATTCTTCTGTATCAGCAGTCATTCAAAGAACAAGCTGAAAGGTTTATTTTTAAGAACTTCTCAGAAGCCCCTAAGAGTGAATCATATTTGTGCAAAAGAAGATCAACATCCTTAACCTATATGGAATTACCCTACATGCAACAACAGATTTATCTCTACCAATCTTCTCCTACAGAGAGAAATTAGGACAAGGGTTTTCTCATGAAACCTAATATTGCATGGAAAGTAACAAGCAAGCCAGCAGGAGAAGTCACATTTTAACCAGCACACCAACCTTTGGCAATTTTCAGTTGGCAAACCAGTTTAGCATGTAACCACAGTTCCTCTGAGAAGTGCCAAGTTGTTGAGCACAAGGCACCTTAGTCATATAAAGTGCAGCTTGATAATGGGACTGGGCATTAGCTTCCATCATGCTTATATCTACTATAGCCATATAATTGTAAGACTGTATTAAGGGGCAACTGGAGGTCGCACAAAATTTTGAGCTCATTATGTTCTGACTGCGTTGTTGTTTGTTTTCAAAAACCTGAACAGCACTTTTAATGATATTACATTGGTGGCAGTGGCAGGAATTAGTGAAAGAACAAATAGAACCTTGAATATGTCGTTGTTACATGTGTGCAAACCAGCTCAGCTGTTGCACACCAAAGGTACAAGAAGGGGACACTCAGCTGTTGCACACCAAAGGTACAAGAAGGGGACACAGTCACAGAGTGACTTATGAGGAGTGAAGCCCTAAGGTAGCTATGGATATTGCTTTGGCAGAACAACTAACAATCAATGAGCGTAATTGCAGCCCAACTTAGGACAGGCCATTGTCGATCTTCTCCTTATGATGATGTTATATTCAGATAGATATCTGAACAGATAAAACTAGAATGCTGCTGAAAAAAATAGCATATAGAGGCTCTTTTGACATTGGAAAAACAGACTTTGATGAACATGAGATTGTGACAGAAACACAACTACCAATTAAACATCTACCCTGAAGGGTTGGACCCACAAGCCTTAGCAGCCATGAAGAAATAAATTAACGAATGGATTGGATTGAAGGAAACAGTGGTTCAGATGGCAAAGGCAAATGGAGTGAGATGGTATGGGCATGTGTTAAGGAGGGATGATGGGCATGTTTCGAGAAAAGCATTTGAGTTTGAAGTGAAGGGCAAGAGGAAGCGAGGACGACCAAAGAAGATGTGGAAGACACGAGTGGAGAAGGAGAGCAAGAGTGTTGGTTTGGAGAAGGAGGATGCCTTGAATCAAGTGAGATGGAGAGTGGGAGTTGAGAGATTGCTGGTAGAGTGGGGTAAATCCAGCCACCTCCGTTTACGGGGATAAACCCGGATCAAAATTGGATGATGATGATGATGATTGGAGTTAAGGAGTAAAACCTGCTATGGTTATATGCACTGGTTCAGGTGCTAAAAAAAGATATGTCTGGACTATTTCTTCTGCATTAATTGCTGCAGTGACTGGCATGGATCAAAGTATAGATTCACTAAGCGAGTTGACCTTTTTTTCATCTTTAGGTTTGGTGGATGAGTATTTACATAATTATGGCAGTAAGGGATACGATATCTTGTACTTGGAGTAAATGGAGGGAATTAGCAAGCTTGCTGGTAAACCATAGCATTTCACTAGAGGAAAGACCAAAAGCTTATTGTATGTGTGTGAGCACTAAAGGAAAAACTGGAAGGACTGCTAGCTAGTTATGATCATAAAATGTTGAGATACATGTCAAGAGTAATATGATAGGACAGGATTACATATAAAGAGGTCAGAAGAAGATGTGTGTTGGAGAATCTTAAATGAAGATTAAGGAAAACAAGATTGAGATGGTTTGGTCTCGTAAAACATAGAGATATGAATAGCATACTTAGGAGAGCGATGGAGCTGGAAGTGGAAGATAGACCAAAGAAGGCCTGGAGTAAGGTAATGGAAGAAGACATGAGGAAGTTGAACATCACAGAAGATATGGCAGGGGATAGAAAACAGTGGAGGTAACTCATATCACATCCAACCCAAGGAGTGGGAAACTAGGGACGATAAATGAAGATGGTGATGCAGCTTGTGCTCTGGACTAGATACAATTGAGTCAATAAATTTATTACGTTGTTTGATATGTCTGTCCTTTAAAGAATCCATGTTAAACAAAAATGATGATCGTGATAGTAGAAGAGAAAAAATTCTCAAAAACTGTGTTTGCAACCTTGTTTGTTTGGGTTTGATTTTTAAAAAAACAAGAACAAGAAACCAGGTACTTTATCAAACCTCTTGAATGAGGTTCTTTGGTGCTGTATGCTTAATGTGGCTTTGGCTTATCTGGACATAGTGATAGTCTACAGCAGCAACTTTGATTCTCACCTTTAAATGTTGCAAAATATACTAGGTCAGTTCCTGTCAGTTGGTTTATAGAACAAACCCCAGGAATGTCTGCTATTCATTAGCTTATTTAGACCATGTAGTGTCGGCTGATGGGATCATGCAGGACCCGGAACTAGTTAGTGTAATAATAGAATTGCCAATGCCATGTAGTGTAAAATTATTACAGTTATCCTGGGAAAGTTTTGCAAATCAAAGAAAATTATACCAAAATCAAATTCTATCAAAGAAATTTATGAGCAGTACTAAACTATATAGTGCAGAGAGCTGGAGGATGGCAGGATCCGACTTATCAGTGTTGAGAGGTTTTGATTACAAATGCCTAAGAAAAATCCTACAAATCTATTGGTCAAATGCAATATCAAATAAAGATCTAGAAAAAACAACAGATATTCTACAAACTGTCAAAGAGATCAAGAGAAGCAGATGGACGTGGATGAGGCATATACTACATATGAATACAGCTGCCCACCCAAAAACCTTTTGCACCTGGACCCTGGGAGGTGATTGTCACAGAGGATGACCTAGAGAAACATTGTGCACAGAGAACAGCAATCCAAGAAAGAGGGGAAACGGAATGGGTATCCTGGCTAGAGGCTGAATGCAGGGCCAAAGACAAGAGTCATCTGGAGAGCAGATGTTGTGGCCCTGTGTGCCCCACGGCACTAACTTGATGAATGATGATGACAAAAAAGATTGGGTACTATTGACAGTTTGTTTGTACTGAATACATGTACATATTGAGTGTTTCAACTGCCTGAAGGTGCATCAAACCAGTTTTCCCATCTTTGCCTAACCAGACTTTTCAAGGACTTTATTTCAGATACAAATGCTTCAGAATATAGTATTGGTCGTTTTCTTAGTCAAAGCAGTAACTGTTAAAGGAAGTGTGTGTTAGGCTCATGTCACTTACCAAGGCAGAGCACAACTACAATGCAACCAAGCATGAAATGTTGGCTTAAGTGTTATTTGTAAAGAAGTGCAAGTGTTATGATAAGCATGTTTTAAGAAAAGCATTGGAGTTTGAAGTGAAGGTCAAGAGGAAGTGGGGATGACCAAGGAAGGCATGGAAGATGCAAGTGGAGAAGGAGAGCAAGAGTGTTGGTTTGGAGAAGGAGGATGCCATGAATCAATTGAGATGGAGAATGGGAGTTGGAGAGATTGCTGTTAGAGTGGGATAGATCTGGCCACCCCCCGTTTACAGGGATAAAGCAGATCAAATTGGATTGATGATGATGATGCATGTGTTACCTCTGGTGGCACACCTTCAAAGCAAGATTTGATCATCCAAGTCTCACTTGGTTTCAGGATTAAAAGATATACCAAACAACTAACATTTTTACTTTGAACCTGTTATCATGAAGGTTGAAGTAGACTCACTTTCCCAAGTTCTGTGATAGCAGCATGATCAGAAAGTAAGGGGACAATGGTCTCTTAGTGAGACTGGTAAATTTGTGTTTCCAGTTAGCACAACAAAATGGTAAGCCATCATTGGTCCTCAAATGATCTGCTACAAGCCCAGTAGGAGACCCCACTCTGTGGTTGGGGCTCCAGTGGTCCATGTGATAAACATATGTTGTTGAATTTGTAGGAAGATCAGTGGAAGTGAACAAATGCTTACTAGGTAATAACTAACTGACCACTCAACAAGATAATTTAGATGTAAAGTTTAAGTATTAATTTCTGGGTATGTAAGAATGTGCAGGCCTGTCATTAAAAGTCATGCGATCGCATGCACACGTCTATTCACACGCCTAATGAATGCCAGACATGCTATCCATCACATGCCTAAAATATATAATTTATCACTCTTGATATTTCTAAGCTGTGACTTCTTACTTTTTGAAAACAGGTCATCGTGCTTGTTTTCATTTTGAATTTGCGGAAAAACATGTAGCTGCGGGTCCCTTTGGAAAATTTCTTGTTGTACATGAAGCAACCAAGAATAAAGTCATCCCTCTCAAAAGTTGAGGTTGTCATAAAAAAATGAGCTCTATCATGTTAAGAAAAACCCATTTAAATGTATCAAATATAAATATTTTTGCTGAAAGCAATCTAGACAGTTTGTTTCCTTTGCTGTAAAAAAGCTGATGAAATCTTCAAGCACCTGCATTGCTGCATTTTTAGTCACTTAAGTGACCGCATGCCATCACACATCTCGGTCAGCCAAGGCGAGCAAATGATCGCACACCTACTGATTTTCTCACTGACAGGCCTGATGTGGGTCTTCTGGGATACTGTATGATAATATTGTTAGTTTTATAGATACATGTTGATAAATAATAAAATTATTGTAATATTTAGTAATGTAATGTAAGTATTCACTACTACTGTAAATGGTCAGAGAGGAAACATTTCTTTTTTTAAAATGTGATATTCCTATTCATTTTATGGAGTGGAGGAGATGAGGCCAAGCTTAACTAATAACAGGAGATGAGTTCAAGCTTAACTGATTACTGAATATGATATGAATGTAATGTAAGTATTAATTACTAGATAAGTAAACATAATTTTAATCATCCAGTTTTTTGTAAAATGTTGAAAAACAAAATTAAATCTTTTACTGGAAATAAATATTGAAATTTAGTTTGTCTAACACATGGGACTGGGTACTGAGGCACTTTCCTCGTCCTGTCAAGGTCACATGACCTTCAGCATTAGCTGATGAAGGCCATAGTTTATAGCCGAAACGTTCTACCAAGTTTCAGTACTTATTTCCAGTAAAAGATTTAATTTTGTTTTTCAACATTAACTACTAGATATTAAAGAAGAAGGGTAATTGTTTTAAATTTGATACTTTTGTTGATTTTGTTGAATGTAGGAGGGAGGTTGTGAAGTTCAAGTTTAACGCATAACTAAATAAACGTCCAACAATATGATGCAATTATAAATATCATAATTTGTTGATTTTATAGGGAAAATATGTTGAAGGGAGATGAGTTCAAGCGTAATTAACTGATAACTCAATAAACACCCAACAATATGATATGCATGTAATGTAAGTATCAATTACTTCTAAGGTGTTAACAAGAAAAAGGGTAATTGTTTTAGATGTGATACTTTTGTTGATTTTATAGAATGTTGTAGGGAGGTGATCAAGTTCAAAATAATATGGATGTAATGTAAGTATTATTAACTACTAGATGTCAGAGCTCGAGAGGGAGGGTTTCTTTTAACATGTGATATTCTTGTTGATTTATAGAATGGTGGAGGTGAGTCCAAGCTTAACTAATAACTGAATGACCACCCAACAAAATAATATGGATGTAATATAAGTGTTATTAACTGCTAGATGTCAGAGAGGGAGGGTTACTTTTAACATGTGATATTCTTGTTGATTTATAGAATGGTGGAGGTGATTCCAAGCTTAACTAATAACTGAATTGACCACCCAACAAAATAATATGGATGTAATGTAAGTAATATTAACTACAAGATGTCAGAGAGGGAGGGTTTCTTTTAACATCTGATATTCTTGTTAATTTATAGAATGGTGGAGGTGATTCCAAGCTTAACTGATAACTGAATTGACCACCCAACAAAATAATATGGATGTAATGTAAGTATTATTAACTACAAGATGTCAGAGAGGGAGGGTTTCTTTTAACATGTGATATTCTTGTTGATTTATAGAATGGTGGAGGTGATTCCAAGCTTAACTAATAACTGAATGAACACAAAAAATAATGTGGATGTAATAAGTGAAATTATTTTTCATTGATCAATATTATCTTTCAGTGTTGACCTGTCATGTTGCTATGACTAATGGCTTGTTGAATGTCATCCTGTGGTGTGCAGTGACTGCAACCTATGGTACTGTAGGTACATTTATTTTATCAACAGAGGTAGAGTGCATATATTAGAAATTTAGAATAGTTTTCCTGATTTTTGCATTGAGTTGAAGTCAGAATGTTTACCATTGATCAATATTATCTTTCAGTGTTGACCTGTCATGTTGCTGTGACTAATGGCTTGTTGAATGTCATCCTGTGGTATGCAGTGACTGCAACCTATGGTACTGTAGGTACATTTATTTTATCAACAGAGGTAGAGTGCATATATTATAAATTTAGAATAGTTTTTCTGAGATTATTTACCATTGATCAATAGTATCTTTCAGTGTTGACCCGTCATGTTATTGTGACTAATAGCTTGTTGAATGTCATCCTGTGGTGTGCAGTGACTGCAACCTATGGTACTGTAGGTACATTTTTTTTTATCAACAAGGTTAGAGTGCATTTGAAAATTTGGAACATTGTCCCAATTTAGCATAAAATGCTTTGATCATTTTCCTTGAATACTATTTTCCATGTTTAATTTTCTAATTGTGATTATTTCCATTGATCAATTATCTTTCAGTGTTATACCTGCCAAGTAAACATAATTTATTGCATGGGCTCCATCCTCGGTGTGAAATAACCGCAACCTTTATTGTTTATTACAGGTAATGTAATTTGTTTTACACTAGAAGTAAAACATGTTCACCTTAAGCTTGCCTTCATGGTGAATGTTTGGGAGAATTCGAGAGCAGATCAGTGAAAACCAGAGACACAGTCAAAGGTTTTCACTAGCCTGTATAGCAAGCGCAAAAAGGAAGGAAAAAAGGAACTCACTAGAAATGAAAATAAAAAAAAAATTATTTTTTTAACTTTTTACTCATTCATCCTCCACCCC
>JANCMA020290300.1:0-12196 GCA_024336925.2 Zoanthus solanderi | reverse complement strand
CATGTGGATGTGGTTAAATATAATCAGGCTGTTTAAGTATGGCAATCATAGAAAGCCGGCAGCCCATGCTTTCTGTTGTATCGATATGTATTTTATATAAAATATGTGATTGTTGAATAAAGAAGGGGCGCTCCTGCATAGGATGTGTAAGGGGTGCCGTATGAATAAACTTAGAATCTTCCAGAATGTCAAAAATAAATACTGCCGCAGTTCATCCGGCAGTTTCATGCAAAAGAGCCGCACCAGGATTTCAGTTAAAAATCTTGGTACGGTTCTTTTGCTGTTGTTATTTGTTCCTTATATTATAACCTTTTTGTTTGGCAATATGCGCAGGGAAGCTTCAGAGGCCGGTATCAGTGAAATGATAAAGGAACAGCTTAAGGAGGGAAACTATACCGTAATAAACAAAACAGCATTGGGCCTGGAAAGAATTCCCCTTGAAATTTACGTGGCTGACATGCTTTCCAGAACTATGGAGAGCGAATATGAAATGGAGGCGCTAAAAGCCCAGGCAGTATTAATCCGTACAAACTTAATTTCACAGGATGATAAAGAGGTGATTATGAATGACGGGCAATATGGAAGTGAAAATGTACCGCAGGAATGTCTCCAGGCCGTATCCGAAACCAGGGGGATTTATTTAGAGTATGACGGAAATCCAATCTATGGGGCATATTTTTTGGTCAGCAATGGGAAAACAAGAAATGCAAAGGAAGTGTTAAGGACAGACGATTATCCTTATTTATCGGAAACGGTGTGCGGCAGGGATTTTTTAGCTGAAGAATATTTAAACGAAATGGAATATTCCATAGAAGAATTTGAAAAAATATGGAATGAATTAGTATCTAAATAAAATGACGAGCCCCCAAATTGTCACGAAAACCCCACTTCACCTGAAAGGATCCGTGGAGCTTTCGTGAGTTCCCGAGTTCTTTAACAAATAAAATAAATAATGCCAAAGTATCTAAAATCAGGCACCGATATAAATTTATTTGTTTTTCAAAAAATAGTAAACAAAATGATCTCAGTTATAAATGTATCAAATAATTTCCCAATATCAAATCTCCCGCAATACAATTAATTTCCAAGCAATGACATCAACAACCAATTCAATACAATATTAATTTCCCAGTCAATCACAACAACCAATTCTATAAATTTTTCATGTGTCAAAATACAAATTTCAATATCAAATTTTCAATACAATTCTCTTCAGTTACAATTTCTTGCTCCCACAAAGTAGAGCTAAAAAAAAATGATTCTTACAACACAACAAAAGTGTTTTCTTACAATCAAGGATAACCACTTCAAGTTTCAGTAATACAATTCAAAGAATCAATTAAATTACGATTTCTATTAAATTTGTTCCCCTCTTCACAATATTACTCTAGGCATACAGCCTCTTCTCACAATTCAATTATATTATCTTTCAAATACAAATATCTCGTTGTTTTCTCTTTTAAACACAAGTATCTTAAGTATTCTCTTTCAAATACAAAGCATTCTCTTTCAAATGCAAATATCTGAGACCGCAGCCTCTTCTAAATTAATACAGTAATATCAGGCTCAACGGCCACAACTCAAAATCATGATGGACAATTAGTTCATGCTCAAAGGCAAAGAGGGTTAAATATAGGGGAACAAAAGAAACAGGTATACTTAAATTTCACCACACAAAAAGACCACTGAAAAAGAGGTAAAATAAAAACAAGTCCAAGTTTTGCTCTAAAATTCTAACTTTCAATTACCACATCTCTAACTTTCAAATATCCCATATCTAACTTTTAAATATGCATCTACTAAAAGAACGACCCAATCTAACTAATCTACTACTAACACAAATCCAAATATTACTAAAATTAAAAATGCTATATAAGATTATAAATCCTGAATTACTATTCCAAAAATATGAAATCAAGAATAAGCTGTACGTACCTAGGCACAAGCATCGACAGAACACAAAAGAACGAGCCCTGGCTGGACGGAACAATAAATAGCTAGACAAGACAAAACTCGCTCACTCCCCAGCACGAGAAAAACAAGAAAAGTGCACACGGCCATCCACCTATCAGCCGCCAATCTAATTTTTAAAACCCGCTAAATATACGGTAAAAATACCGTGACAACACCCCCCACCCCAAGATTTTACGAAGTAAAATTCAAAATATCCATGAATTCAATATAAGGGAGGTAATAGAATTAAACAAATTGTCCCGTTACCCACCCAACTAATGGTTAAGGGAGTTAATTGAATTAAAACATAGAGTTATCAACATCCCATGGTGGTCAGGTCAAATGAAAAGACAAAATTCATAAGAGTTAAGTAATACATGGCATGTACATGATCCAAAAATACGACCAAAAATCAAGATCAATCAAAAAATATATTGTTTCCGTAGTAGGAAAACATCAAGCAATGAATACAGGAAATACATTTTCTTCCTTTATATGAAATCCAAAAGACAAATATCATTAGTGTGCACGACACAATCAGCACATCACAAACAAGAGAAGAAAAAAAAAATTTTCATTTCAAAAAAATTTCATGGCAATGACATCAAGCATTAAGATATTATATGAACATCACATGAATAAAATTTTCATAATTGACATAAGTTGATTTCTTTGTTTTGTTTTTTTTTTCTTTTCCATTCACTCTTCCTTAATTACATGTATGATTTATCCAACAATGGACATTTCAAGCAAAAAAAAATAAGACAAAAATTACAGCAATCGTGATAAGGCATCTGCCAGAAAATTTGTAGGTCCAGAAATATGTTCTACACTAAAGTCAAATTCACTGAGTAGGAGGAACCAACGAGTAAGCCTCGCACTTGTAGAACGATGATTTTTCAAAAATTGCAGAGCTTTGTGATCGGTCTGGATGGTGAAATGATGACCCAAAAGGTAACGAGAGAGCTTGGTGACACTCCATATTATTGCAAGTAGCTCTCTTTCAACGATGGCATAGTTTCGTTCTCTCGGAAGAAGCTTTCTGCTGACAAAGGTTACAGGGTGTAGAATTTCTTGGTGTTCCTGTAACAAGCAACCGCCAATGCCGACATCTGAAGCATCTGTTCTGAGAATGAAAATGGCAGACACATCAGGCAGAACTAGAATGGGGGATTGGGATAAAAGGAACTTTAGCTTATCAAAAGATGACTGACATTTTTCAGTCCAAATAATTTTGTTTGGTGCCCCAGCCTTAGTAAGATCTGAAAGTGGAGCAGCTAGGGTAGAGAAATGAGGAATAAATTTACGGTAGTAATTCAAAATTCCCAAGACACTACGAACTTGTTTTTTGCTTGTGGGTACAGCCAAAGAACGAATTGACTGAATCTTGTCTTCTTGAGGAGAACAATGGCCATGAGAAATGGTATATCCTAAAAAGGATATAGAAGAAAAAGCAATAAAAACTTTTGTAGGTTTAACAGTGATTCCACAGGAAACCAACCTGTTAAAAAGCTGAAGAAGCAATTGGATATGTTCTTCCCATGTACGGGAATGAATCAAAACATCATCAAAAAAAGAAATAACACCAGGTATATCATGAAGCAAAAGACGCATGAATCTGGCAAATGTTGCAGGAGCATTACATAAGCCGAATGGCATGTACGTCCATTGAAAAAGTCCCAACGGAGTTTGAAAAGCAGTAAAATGCTTATGTTCCTCTTTCATAGGTATTTGCCAATAACCTTTTGTCAAGTCCAATTTTGTGAAATAAATGGAATTAGACACAGTGTCAATGATTTCATCAGGATTAGGAATAGGTTCGCGATCAATGATCGTGACAGAATTCAATTTCCTATAATCAATGCAAAAACGAATGGAACCATCAGTTTTCTTAATGAGAATAGCTGGAGATGAATAATTTGAAAAGGAAGGTTCAATAACACCAAGTTTAATCATGTCCTGCAATTCCTTCAAGAAGGTTTCACGCATGTGAATCGGAATAGGATATGGTTTCACATTGACAGGCAATGAATCAGTGAGATGAATTTCATGGGAAATAAGATTTGTTTTACCTGGAAGATCCGTAAAAATAACGGAAAATTTCTGTAACAAAAGGCGAATATCCAGTTTTTGTTTTTCTGACAACTCATCATGAATATGAACATGTTCAAAAGTTTGTGATTGAATACAATTGACAATGGGTACACAGGGTATGTCAGTCTGAGACTGATCGACAGAATCAGCAGTATCTTCAAAATCTTCTTTTAAGATTGAATTGAAAGCAATGTGAACAAGACTGTGAGTCACTTTCAAATCATCAGGACGTGAAGTGTACAGTTTCAACATATTGATGTGAAAAACTTTAGGCTTACCAGAAATATTGACCAAATAGTTAACTGTTGAAGTACGTTTCATGACATCAAAAGGACCCTGCCATGACATTAACAACTTGTTTTTGTCTTTTGGCAGAAGCAGTAAGACTTTGTCTCCTTTTTCAAAAGTACGCAAAGTTTTGTTTTTGTTGGAATGTTTAAGGTATTTTTGAGTCTGATTTTTGGAATTTTGTTTTGCAATATCAAGCGAAGTACTGATCTTGTCATAAAGATCAGAAACATAATCTGTAACAGGTATAGAATTGTCTGAGGTTTCTTTGTTTGTCAAAAAATCTTGAAGCACAACTGAAGGACCGCGGGGCGATCTTCCGAACAACAAATAAAAGGGAGAAAATCCAGTTGTTTCTTGAGGAATTTCTCGATAAGACCACAAAATGGCTGGTAAATAACGATCCCAATCTCTAGGAGAATCAGCTGCAACCTTTTTCAACATAGATTTAAGTGTTCCATTCCATCTCTCACATTTACCATTTGCTTGCGCATGATAAGGGGA
The DNA here is from genome assembly GCA_024336925.2 of Zoanthus solanderi. Classification (NCBI taxonomy): domain Eukaryota; kingdom Metazoa; phylum Cnidaria; class Anthozoa; order Zoantharia; family Zoanthidae; genus Zoanthus; species Zoanthus solanderi. The sequence continues at coordinate 7,357 of JANCMA020290300.1, read as the reverse complement.
AGTGTGAAGATGTTGAATACCCAATAAATTGCAAAGCTCTTTCATGACAGAACCCATGAATTGTGTCCCTTGGTCTGACAAAATAACTTTAGGACAACCAAGTCTGGAAAAAATTGAAAACAGTGCCTCGGCCACAGTGATAGCTGAAATATCACGTAAAGCAATGGCCTCAGGCCATCTAGTTGCCTCGTCAACAAGAGTTAAGGCATACCGGTGACCTCGACTAGAAGCTGGAGTAATAGGACCAATGAGATCCACACAGACTTTCTCGAAAGGTGTCGAAATGTAAGGAGTCGGTTGATTAGGAACATTCCTAACTTTCCCACTCGAAACAGTTTTCTGACAAATATCGCAAGAACGACAATACAATGAAACATCTCTGTGTAGAGAAGGCCAATAAAACGAATTCAGGATTCTTTTTTTAGTACGCTGAATTCCCATATGACCGCCAACAGGAGTGTCGTGATGGAAAGAAATGACATCCGGAACCAAAACTTTGGGTAGAATCAACTGAAGAAAGTTTTCACCATTGTTAAATTCTCGGTATAAAATACCATCAACCAATTTGCATTTAGAAGTTCCTCTTTTTGTCACTTTTACTTCACCTTTTTCAAAACTCTTCCAAATAGAAGATAAAGAATCATCTTCTTTCTGTAACTTAACAATATCATGAAATTTAGTCAAGTTAGTAGGGTTAGTGATTAGTGGTTTAGTTTTAGGTTTATTAGCTTGAGACCTAGTCTGCACAGAAGCAGCAGTATGTTTCACATACCAATCATCAATTTGTGAGTCAGTAGGAAAAGTAGCACCAGGAATATTTCCCACAATGAGATCAACAATAGGTTTGTCAATAACACAAGCCTGTGTTACACCAGAGAAAAATGGAGTATGAATTGAAATTTCCGCAAGTGGAAGGGTAACAACTGAACCAGTAAACAAAACGCACTGAATTGATCGATTAAGTAACTGAGAAGGTTCGACCAAATGTTTAGCAACACCAACACAAGTTGCTCCGCTGTCTCTAAGAACAGTAACTTCCTGAGAACCAAGATAACCTTTGTAAATAGGCAAAGCCGATAAGTCATGCTTAGCTGCCAAAACAGGTAAGGCATGTCCGCAAGATAAATCAACATGAGAACCAGCAACATTCATTTTGTCACAATTTTCACAAGAGGATAAAGTATCTTCAGAAATCTGAACACCCACAGATGCCACTGTAGTATTCAAAGGTTTATTCTGTGTGGGTTTCCCAACTTGAAAATTGGATTTATTAGACTGAAATTGATGAGCACGATTGTCACGATTCGGTTGTTGAAATCGTGGAGAATTTCTCTGAAAATTAGGACGAGTCTGAACATCAGAATAACATTGAAAACTTTTATGACCCAATTTTCCACAAGTGTAGCAAACAATATTTGAACGTCTGTTTGGATTTGCAGATTCCCACTGCCGTGGCAAGGATTGTGAACGACTCCGGTCATGAAATGATTGAGTGTAACGAGACTGGCGAGTGACTGCAGAAGCAGTGAAAGCATCAGGGAACGAACCTTTAGACAATGGTTTATTAGGATGAGCATCCCTGTACGTGTTAGCAAGAGAAACCAAATCCTCAACAGTTTTAGGGTTATTTTCTCGCAAGAACGTCACTAAGTCTTTATGACAAGCATTAAAGACTTGTTCCATCAAAAGCAGATCAAAAAGTTTATCAAAATTTTTATCAACACCACCCATTTCAATCCAACGTTTGAAGTAGGAAGTAATCCGACTTAAAAAAGCAGAAAAATCTTCCTTATGTTCAGGTCTAGACTCACGGAATTTTTCTCGATATGTATCTTGAGTCCAGGCAAACCTTCTAATTAACAATGATTTGAGTTTTTGATAATTTCCAGTGTCTTCATAAGGCAACTCACGAAAATACTCTAAACTTTTGCCTTGAAGTAAAGCAGCCAAATATGAAGACCATACAGTTTCAGGCCAATTCAAAGTTTTTGCATGAATTTCAAAACGATACAAATAAGTGTCAATATTGTCAATTTTGTCATTAAAAACAGGTAATTTTGGAGTAGGACCTAAACGAGGTGTTTGTTCATGAACAGTTTTAGAAGTTTGAGCTTGTAATTCCATTCTCTTCAATTCTAATTCATGAGCCCTTTGTTTTTCTTTTTCTGCTCTTTCTCTATGCTCTCTATCGATAGTTATCTGTCTCTCTTTCTCCTTCTCTGCTCTTTCCTTCTCTCTTTCCTCTCTTTCCTTCTCCTTCTCTGCTCTTTCCTTCTCCTTCTCTGCTCTTTCCTTCTCCTTCTCCTCTCTCTCTTTCTTCTCTCTATCCAGATCTATTTGTCTTTGCCTCTCTCTATCTGCCAACTCTCTCTCTCTATGTCTTTCTTCTCTCTGTATTGCTTGCTGGTCTTTAACAAAAGCCAGAAGGGCTTCCCCTGACAAATCCATAGATTTGCCTAAGTCAATCAACTGCTGAAACGATTCAGCCATAATAAAAAATGTATGTCAGAAGCGTGTGCTTCAGTGGAATGTAAACAGTGAGTATAAATTTAGTTCACTAAAATTAGAAGCGTATGCTTCTGTGAATGTAAACACAATAGAATGCAATGTAGGCAAAACAATTATCTCTCACCGGAAGGAAGTGTGTGTGAATAAAAAAAATGTGAGGTGAACACACACCAACCCTCGAGTAAGAAAATACAATAAGACTGACCAGTAAATTCTAAAAAACCACAAACAGAACGATTTTGTGAGTGTCCGTTCACAAAATTGAAATATTATTCAACAATAACAATTTTCGCCAGTACAAGCGACGAAAAATGGAAAAGAGGGGGGAAAAAAAACTGTTCACCCAAAAATTCTTTCACTGGCGGTGAACTGACCGGTAGTGAGACCGAGAAAACTCACTTGTAAGGCCAAATCTCAATGACTCACCCGAAAAGTTGGGGAGCGAATAGTAAACAATAAAGACTGATAAAGAACTCACTCGCACGTGAAAAAATAATACACTGTCCTACCTCAAATTTGAGGTGAAATTTCAGCAACAACAATTTAAATTTCCAACTTTACAATCTTTCAAAGTCAATAATTCTTAATTCTCAAGATTTTAAAAAAATAATAATAATAACAAAATAAACTAATAAACGACACGGGACAACAAAAACAGAGGATAGAAAAAAATGACAAACGATAACAGTGCCTGAAAAAAAAAATAATAATAACAATGACGAACGAGAGAAGCAAAAGACGAAAGAGACGTCCGCTACAGAGGGAAAAAAATAAAAGAAGAAGAAACAATCTAGCGGATGAAACGAACACAGCTAAACGAATAGAAAAAAAAATATTTTCTTTCCACTGATGTAACCGACTTACATCGCAACTGCCTGCCAAAATACAGGATAGTTACACGAATGGAATGAAAATAAAACAAAACCTACAGACACTTGTAATGAAACCGTCAAATACAAAAATGTATTGGACGTTGACAATACAAGTCCCTCCTGCCACCCACGAGAAAAAACGAAACGGCACAAGAAAAACACTCAGGAAAAAAAAATCAAAAACACATAGAGAAAAGAAAACAGACAAAGAGGAGAGAAGGGGATAGACAGAAGACCGGCACAGCAAACGAAAATTTCAATCAAAAAAACTTATCTGAGCACGGGCTCCTGTCTACCAAAAAAAATCCGCCTAGTGGTCTGTCGTAATGGCAACAATTGATACAACACAGTTCAGGAATTCAGGTCATAACACTTGGTTCTTCAGCACACCTCAGGGGAAAAAAATATGGAACAAATTAGAATTTCAAGAAAAAATAGACGAGCCCCCAAATTGTCACGAAAACCCCACTTCACCTGAAAGGATCCGTGGAGCTTTCGTGAGTTCCCGAGTTCTTTAACAAATAAAATAAATAATGCCAAAGTATCTAAAATCAGGCACCGATATAAATTTATTTGTTTTTCAAAAAATAGTAAACAAAATGATCTCAGTTATAAATGTATCAAATAATTTCCCAATATCAAATCTCCCGCAATACAATTAATTTCCAAGCAATGACATCAACAACCAATTCAATACAATATTAATTTCCCAGTCAATCACAACAACCAATTCTATAAATTTTTCATGTGTCAAAATACAAATTTCAATATCAAATTTTCAATACAATTCTCTTCAGTTACAATTTCTTGCTCCCACAAAGTAGAGCTAAAAAAAAATGATTCTTACAACACAACAAAAGTGTTTTCTTACAATCAAGGATAACCACTTCAAGTTTCAGTAATACAATTCAAAGAATCAATTAAATTACGATTTCTATTAAATTTGTTCCCCTCTTCACAATATTACTCTAGGCATACAGCCTCTTCTCACAATTCAATTATATTATCTTTCAAATACAAATATCTCGTTGTTTTCTCTTTTAAACACAAGTATCTTAAGTATTCTCTTTCAAATACAAAGCATTCTCTTTCAAATGCAAATATCTGAGACCGCAGCCTCTTCTAAATTAATACAGTAATATCAGGCTCAACGGCCACAACTCAAAATCATGATGGACAATTAGTTCATGCTCAAAGGCAAAGAGGGTTAAATATAGGGGAACAAAAGAAACAGGTATACTTAAATTTCACCACACAAAAAGACCACTGAAAAAGAGGTAAAATAAAAACAAGTCCAAGTTTTGCTCTAAAATTCTAACTTTCAATTACCACATCTCTAACTTTCAAATATCCCATATCTAACTTTTAAATATGCATCTACTAAAAGAACGACCCAATCTAACTAATCTACTACTAACACAAATCCAAATATTACTAAAATTAAAAATGCTATATAAGATTATAAATCCTGAATTACTATTCCAAAAATATGAAATCAAGAATAAGCTGTACGTACCTAGGCACAAGCATCGACAGAACACAAAAGAACGAGCCCTGGCTGGACGGAACAATAAATAGCTAGACAAGACAAAACTCGCTCACTCCCCAGCACGAGAAAAACAAGAAAAGTGCACACGGCCATCCACCTATCAGCCGCCAATCTAATTTTTAAAACCCGCTAAATATACGGTAAAAATACCGTGACAACACCCCCCACCCCAAGATTTTACGAAGTAAAATTCAAAATATCCATGAATTCAATATAAGGGAGGTAATAGAATTAAACAAATTGTCCCGTTACCCACCCAACTAATGGTTAAGGGAGTTAATTGAATTAAAACATAGAGTTATCAACATCCCATGGTGGTCAGGTCAAATGAAAAGACAAAATTCATAAGAGTTAAGTAATACATGGCATGTACATGATCCAAAAATACGACCAAAAATCAAGATCAATCAAAAAATATATTGTTTCCGTAGTAGGAAAACATCAAGCAATGAATACAGGAAATACATTTTCTTCCTTTATATGAAATCCAAAAGACAAATATCATTAGTGTGCACGACACAATCAGCACATCACAAACAAGAGAAGAAAAAAAAAATTTTCATTTCAAAAAAATTTCATGGCAATGACATCAAGCATTAAGATATTATATGAACATCACATGAATAAAATTTTCATAATTGACATAAGTTGATTTCTTTGTTTTGTTTTTTTTTTCTTTTCCATTCACTCTTCCTTAATTACATGTATGATTTATCCAACAATGGACATTTCAAGCAAAAAAAAATAAGACAAAAATTACAGCAATCGTGATAAGGCATCTGCCAGAAAATTTGTAGGTCCAGAAATATGTTCTACACTAAAGTCAAATTCACTGAGTAGGAGGAACCAACGAGTAAGCCTCGCACTTGTAGAACGATGATTTTTCAAAAATTGCAGAGCTTTGTGATCGGTCTGGATGGTGAAATGATGACCCAAAAGGTAACGAGAGAGCTTGGTGACACTCCATATTATTGCAAGTAGCTCTCTTTCAACGATGGCATAGTTTCGTTCTCTCGGAAGAAGCTTTCTGCTGACAAAGGTTACAGGGTGTAGAATTTCTTGGTGTTCCTGTAACAAGCAACCGCCAATGCCGACATCTGAAGCATCTGTTCTGAGAATGAAAATGGCAGACACATCAGGCAGAACTAGAATGGGGGATTGGGATAAAAGGAACTTTAGCTTATCAAAAGATGACTGACATTTTTCAGTCCAAATAATTTTGTTTGGTGCCCCAGCCTTAGTAAGATCTGAAAGTGGAGCAGCTAGGGTAGAGAAATGAGGAATAAATTTACGGTAGTAATTCAAAATTCCCAAGACACTACGAACTTGTTTTTTGCTTGTGGGTACAGCCAAAGAACGAATTGACTGAATCTTGTCTTCTTGAGGAGAACAATGGCCATGAGAAATGGTATATCCTAAAAAGGATATAGAAGAAAAAGCAATAAAAACTTTTGTAGGTTTAACAGTGATTCCACAGGAAACCAACCTGTTAAAAAGCTGAAGAAGCAATTGGATATGTTCTTCCCATGTACGGGAATGAATCAAAACATCATCAAAAAAAGAAATAACACCAGGTATATCATGAAGCAAAAGACGCATGAATCTGGCAAATGTTGCAGGAGCATTACATAAGCCGAACGGATAAGGACATACATGCCATATAACTGAATGGAGCAAAAATGTCGATCCAACAAACAGAAATAATATCAATAAGATTCACCAGAAGTATTACAAAAATGGAAGTGACTGGAATGATGAAAAAAAATTTCAAGTCACCATAAACTGATGCAAAAATTTGTTGTAAACTGACAACCACATAGCCATGTGAGTGCCAATAAGAACATCATGACAAAAAGATAATATATTGGGAACCAAAACTGTAGGTACACCCATTTGAGAAATATTTCCAAATCCTTGTAAAGTAGGGTGTAAAACATTGTGAGTATTTTTGAATGAAGAATTTCTTCTCCTTGACACATTAATTTCACCTTTTTCAAAACTCTTCCGTTTGGAAGGTAGGTATTTGTTTTGCTTTTGTGGTTTAACATCAACATGAGGTTTATGAGGTTTAGGTAAGTTAGTAGGGTTAGTGGTTAATATTTTAGTTTCAGGTTTATTGGTTTGAGATTCAGTTTGTACAGTAGCAGCAGTGTGCTGCAAACACCACTTATCAATTTCAGAGTCAGTCGGGGAAGTAGCGCCCGGAACGTTTCCCACGATAATATCTACAAATGGATCATCAATGACACAAGCCTGTGTCACACCAGAGAAAAATGGAGTTTGAATGGAAACTTCCGCAAGTGGAATGGTAACAAGTGAACCCGTAAACAAAACACATTGAATTGATCGATTGAGTAACTGTGAAGGTTCGACCAAATGTTTAGCAACACCAACACAAGTTGCTCCGCTGTCTCTAAGAACAGTAACT